>ML778700.1:480303-495519 GCA_009831015.1 Picea engelmannii
TATAAAAATCAACTTCAATATTTTATTCATGGAGATTTCTTCCTTCATTTAATTGAATTAGTAAGTGCTAGTTGCCAACCATTAGGTGTGCAAGTATCCCAACCATTATTGTCACTGTTATATTATTTTCAATTTATGCAAGTATGATCCCTTTTGGGTACTAGGGATGTAACAAGTGGTATCAAATATTCAATCAATATTTGTTGGTTTTTTTTTGTCAGGTCTTACAAATTAAAAGAGAGAAGAAAATGACAATCAATTACTATCATTTCACCAATCAGGGTTGAGTTTCAAGAGCAATTCCATATCTTTATCAATGAAAAGAGAGAGAGAGATTATAGCTAGAAGTGAAGGGAAAAGGGTGTGTGGATTCCATAAACCTATAATATTATGGAATCCACATACCCTTTTCCATAGAATATACAAACTATATCCAAAAACCAAAGACATGAAATATGGTACTACACATATTATAATATATTATCAAGGAGAAAACAAGCTAAATGAAATTTGGACATTTGAAAAAAAATTTACAAGTTAAATGAGTACATCAATAAAAAATAACATACTAACCTAGCAAGTTCAAAATATGAGCTATGTAGATCGAGAATTGGATTTGTTCAACTGGTGGGTGACGGAAAAAATAAACAGCTCAAAGAAAAGCCAAGAACAGTGTTGCAACTATAGCAATTGTGTCACAAAGTCTCTTAAAGTCTCGTATATATAGATAAAATAGTCAACTAGTTGTTAACACCGACCAATGAGATAGGCAAAATTTGCATCACTATTGCCATGAAAGTTAGTCGCTATAGCGACGAAAACCCTGACTAGATTTAAATACGATTTTCATCGATATTGCGATGAACTTTCATGGCAATATCGACGAAAATACCACCCTGTTTAAAAAAATATGAAACTAGTTGAAGCGTGGAAAATTTTTGTGGAATAATCTGCCCATATGTAGTAGTGACGACTATGGGGTAAGGATATTTGCATACTGTGATGTAGTTGAGATTGTTGATGATTGCTTTCCTTATCTTGCGCTGTTAGGAATTGATTAGGCTTTTCAAATATTCGACTATCATTGACCTAAAGAAGAGAAGAATGAAATTTGAAGGTAACAACCTTAAAGTCATTGCACCTCTGGAACCAGATGAAGGTCATAGATACACATAACCTATCAGGGAAGAAGACTGCACATATGAGTTAGAAAACATTTACAAGCTAATAACAAGACAACATGATTACATTAATCCTATAGTAGATGGAAGCCTTAGCAGGCAAAGCTGTTGGCACAGGGGTAGACCCAGGGTTCAACGTTACAACAATGCACCAAAAAAACCCTAAATATCAGCCCTTTCGACAACACCTATGAATCAGATGAAGTCTCACCTGAGGTAGAGGCAGAGGTGGTTGAAAGACTTAGGTGTCTGCAACCTTAGCTGGGACACATATCTGTGATTGTACTACTTAATAAAGCACTTAGCACCATCAATTCCTCAATATGAAATCAATATCCACTTCATTGATAAAACAAAGCTTCATAGATTTCACACTAATCTAATGTATTTAGGCACTTAGCATAGATCAGATCCAACAGATCAAGCACTAATCATATTCATATAAATCAGATCTAACATTCTCATAAGCATAAGCAGATCTATCTAATCATATCAAAGCACTTAGAAAATAACACATAAATGCATCAGAACATCGCATAGAGCAGAGTAACAAATTATTTATGTGGTTCACCCCCACCCTGGGGCCACATCCACCAACTCTTCTTCTTTATTATATTCTCCAATGGATTACATGCACAGAGCCTCAAAACCCTACTCCGCATAGGATAGAAGATCTGCAAAGCTCACTAGATCCTTCTTCCTTGCGTTACAAGAGAAAGCCTTCCACCATCTATTACAACCACTTGCACTTAGCTCTGCAAGTCTCTTACAGTCGTTCAAAAAGAACTTATAGACCCTACTTGCACCTAGAATACATTTACATCACATAAATTCTCTCTTCTATCTCTTTACATTTCCTAGACATCTATTTATACTTTACAAAATAGGCCTAAGAATGGGTAAACCCATGGGTCGACATCTCAATTCCATTACATAATCCCAAAAACCCAAAAAGGACCCAAAAAGGGGAAGAGATCCCGTGATATCCACTTCATCTTGTGCTCCTCCTTCGACAAGCTTTCGAAGTCCCAAAATAGGTCAACATGACCAATAAATTCCCAAAAAATGGTTAAGGGCCAGCAGGCCCCCAACACTCACCTGTGACTCGTCCAGAGTCACTTTGGTCTACCTATTTCTGCCTCGAATGCCTCACGCTTGGCTCAATATGATTCAACCTGCTATTGTGCTATGAACTCTTTCTCAGTGAACTCCTAGATCATTGCATCGTTCACTAGCCCTTCTAGGCATTGTTCTGTTGCGATGACAACCTATTCTAGCTCTGCTCCTTAGCTCTCGACTTCTGTGAACAATTGGCATGCTTTATCTTGTACTAGTTGGAGCCGTTGAGTTACTTCCATAAATTTTCTTTGAATCGTGTGGATCTACTACTGGGCGATGCATTTCTCTTGAGACCACTTCATTCTTTCTATGACTGATAGGGCCTTCAGTTGTGCTTGTAGTGTGTCTGCATGCTGCTTCACTTCCTAGAGCTATGACTCCAGTGCTTGTAACTCTAGATTCTCAGTGAGGTTCTCATATGTTTGGACTCTTCGGTTACTCAACTGCTTCCATTCCACTGCAAGAGATTTTAGTCTGTCAACTGTTTTGTGGGCATTTGCTTCTCGTTGGTCCCTTATGTCTTATGGGGTCTTGGGCACAGTGCGTATCTCTAGATATATGATGCATTGTTGGAGCTGTTGGATCACTTCTTCAAGTTGTGCCACTTGTTGTGGAACTTGCTCTTCGGTATTTATGTATACGGTTTCCACAGAGAGAAGCTCTCTATTGACCATTTCCTTTACTTCGAGTTACTCTGCGAGCAACTGTTCCTTGCTTTGTTGCAGTTGTTCTTTCTCTTCATCCCACTTTTCTTAGAGATAAATATTTTCCCATTCTAGAGTACTACATTGCTCTATAAGGAATCCCTGTATTTGTTGCAAATACTGTGTGTCTTGCATTGTTTCTTCCTGTGCTCGTCAAAGGTGAGCTTTGACTGTATTAGTGATTCAGTGGATTTGAGCTGGCTCATCTCCTAGTTCTAGTGTTCCTACTGACAGAGGCATAGTGGAGACTGTGCGGATGGACTGTAGTGCCTACTGCACCCCTTGGAGTTCAACCTCAATTCGATTGTACATCTCCTCCTGCTTCTCTACTATCTCCATCGAAGCATCATTCAGGGATGCTATGATGAAATTAAAATAATCAGAGGTGAGGAAGGTCTGCATCTTTGTTATGGTTGCTTTCAATTTCTTTTGGGAGGAAGGCTTCGGGGAGGAAACCTTCCTTTTCTTCAAGGGGTCCTCCTCCTCTCTAGGAAGTGTTACTTCGCCTCTCTTCTGTTCAGTCTTTGTACTGTCTATCTCTTCACCATCACCGCCTTGCTCCAGTGATATGGAATAAGTCTTCACTAAGGTACTATCTAAATCATGAACCTCTTCAATTTTCTTTGTCTTGCTAGGTCCGGGTGTGTCCTGCGCAATCTCTAGACTGTCTATATAAGATATCTCCACAGGGTCTACTAGAATAAGGAGATCCTACGACCATTCCTTGATGATCTTCTCTAATTCCTCCTCTGTCAGCTTGTAGTATGACTGTAGTTGTTGTTTATGTTCATCAGCGCGTGTTGTGATGTAAATAAAATGTCGATCAGCATTGAATTTCAACAAAGGACGAAACCTGTGGAGAGTATTTGGGGTCATACGAGGCTTGGACTGGATGGTTGTCTTTAGCTGATTGTAGTATGTATGGAACATGGAATTTGACTACCATTTCTTATTCATGTCACTGGAATACCATAGTGTACTAAACTTCACGGCCAAGGGTTCAAAGGGCTTGATGTTTGGGAAGGTCGCACCGGCATCTCCCACGCAATGAAAGTGATTAGGATCAATATCCAGCTGAAATGAAACTCGTACGCTTGATCCTGGGATTCTCTGCAGTCGAGTTCTAATTGGTTCACTAGGTACTTTGCTCGGTTCATTTGAATTCCTTCTACGCACTTCCCTGCGAGGTCAACTACAAAACCTCTGACTTGGGTGGGTTGATTCTTTCGTACTAACTTTCTTGTGATCAATTAAAAGGTGAGGCGCACTGCACCACTCTAGATAGAAGCTACCTTGTAGCCTCAAGTTCCCTTATTGACATCTCTATAGGTGTCCTTTATCCTTTGAGCTAGAGCACGATCCATGGTTTTTCCAGGGTAGAAATCTTGTGAGTTAGGGCCTTGCATACTCAGCCCTGTGATCTGATTGATCAACATCAGATCCATTGTTATACGACAATTTAAACACAAGTATCTACCATGGTAATGAGACAACATCATCTTGACACATGAATTCACTTCTTGGTGTCTTCCGAAGTGAGGAATATTCATGCCGTTGAGCAGTGTGGACTGTGTGAGGTTCATAGTCCATGATTGAGGGACGATCTTTGAATTATTTCCCATTGTTCTAGTCAGGTACTTATGTGGGGTGAGTATTTTGTAGACCTTCTTGTCACCAAGGTTGAAGTTGCTAAACTTCAATGCTGCAATCTTGTCTTGGTCGACGCGAACTGCGCGTATCCCTTTCAGGAGGTATGCAGTGACCAAGGCTTACTCAAAGTCTCTGGGCACACTGTCTCAATTTATTGCGCCACTCAGAGCTGGTAGATAGGTGGGTAATATACTCAGAATTAGCTTAGCATTCGTGAGATCATCCCTATGCTTGGTTTGCTTTTCATCTGCTGGCTAGGATGGTTTGTCTCGAGCAGTGGATAGAGAGGCCAACATTCCTCCTGTCGACATTGTTTGTACACATGTAGACAACCCTCTCTCCGACATGACTCTTTCAGTCATCAAGTCAAGGAGTACTTCTGTCACAGATTCCTCATTTGTGTTGAGCGCGTCGGACATACGCACTCGAGATTAATTATATTAGGGTCAAGTTAACTTAGACAGTGCACAAGAATAAGCAACAAGAGTGCAATGATCATTGTATACAATAGAAACTTAGTCTATGGGCTCAAGACTCTCATTTAGCAAAAGTGTTCTCGGTGCATGGCGCGACGGTATAAATAGGCAACTCGACAATGGTTCACCTACAATGGGTATGAAGCCTCAATTAACTCTGTTATGTACGTTATGGCATGGTCCAACAGTCTGTCGTTGAGCCTTAAATGCCTTTCTACAGGTTTGGAGTGTCGGTCGAACAGTTATAATGTCCTCAATGACTATATTGCTTCACCACGACGAAGTACCATGTGTCGCTATTCTGATATCCTAGTGAAGCTCCAATTCTGCATATTTTCCTCCAGCGAAGTTCCCTCTAGAAATTCCTGTAAATTTTCAATCTTAGCCCTCTTTTTACATAACTTCCTAGCCTTCTTTCCCATGAGCTTCATCTCGGTATTCCTTTTTCCATTTTGATTCTTTTCTTCTTTTGACATAGTCACTGTGCATTGTCGAGATTATTTTCTAGGATTCAGGGGTAATATCTCTTCTTTATATAGGATAGTTACTATCCTTCAGTCTTATGTGGGTATTCTAATGTTCTCATAGCTTTGACATCTGGGTATCTAGCGTTAAATAGCCTCGATCTATTCTCCTTTTCTTCAATCAATTATGTGATCCTTCTAGTCATGAAATCTTTTAACTCTTGTTTCTTCTGTTCCAAAACTTCTTCTTCTTCCTTTCATCTGGCTTGATCTTTGTCAATCCAAGGTTTTCCTAGTAAAATGGTAAATGGGGCATTGTTCTCAATAAATTTAAAAATATCAAAATATTCTTTCGTCGAATTTCCTTTGGCATTCATAGATATCTGAGTGAGCCTTCCACATAGGTTTACCAGTTTTCCTCTGAATAACCATATTCCTCCCATTGAAGGAATCATAGTAGGCCTCCCCAAAATTTCCGAAGTTCTTTCTATCATAATATTCACTTGTGTTTCTTCATCCAGAACACAGTCAATGTCAAAGTCTCCTATTCTTTCCTCGATGCATTCTTTTTCTTTGAACATCTATGATAAGCTGATATGTCAGTGGTCATTCAGGGTTTCTTTCATCTGTAACAATAATTTATCTGATTCTTTCTGGGGTTCTGCCATAGTTTCTGGATTTGCCTTAGGTTTTTCTTGATTCATATTCATCCCTTCAATTTTAGCAATCATTCTAGGGAAATCCAATACTTCATGGTCCATAGCTTTGCAACAAAGACAACTAGGTCTTCTCCCAGGGAATTCCTTAGCAACATGTCCCGGTCTTCCACAAATGTAACATAGGGTTAATCCTCTATTTATTTTAAATGATCCCCAACTTCTCTTGTACTCCACGCTAGGATCATATGAGCTAACCTGCAACAAATTCTTTCTAGGGTCTTGCATCCATTTGTTAGTCCAAACATTCTTTCTATGCATAGGTATAACATATCTTTCACTATTCTTATCAGATCTACTCATATCAAGCCTTCTTTCATCTATTAGTACCCTAGTTTTTAAGCTAGGACAGAATCTATCAAATAGACCTAGATCCATACTTTAAAAATGAAAATTTTCACTTATCTTACTTTTGCAGAGCACAAAGCTTTCAGATCTAGAAATTTTATACTATTCTTACCTTTATCAGAGCACAAAGCTTACAGATCTTACCTCTTTTCTTCAGATATGACCTCCTTTCTTCAGATCTTACCTCCTTTCTTGTCACAAAGCTTCACAGGTCAAGTAAAATGATGCGCACGAGGGAAGCATATCTACACATGGAGCTTTCACAACTTCAGGATGAATCTTTTCACAAATCTTCTTCTTTCTCATTTCCCAGCAATCACAGTTTTAGGTCCCAGCAACGGATCCATTTTTTGGCATAGGGGCATACCCAGGGTTCAATGCTACAACATTGCACCAACAAAACCCTAAATACTAGCCCTTTCGACAACACCTGTGAAGAAGATGAAGTCTAACCCGAGGTAGAGGTAGGGGTGGTCGCAAGACTCAAGTGTCTACAACCTTAGCTGGGACACAGATCTGTGATTGTACTACTTAATAAATCACTTAGCACTGTCAATTCCTCAATATGCAATCAATATCCACTTCACTGATAAAATAGAGCTTCGTAGCTTTCACACTAATCTAATGTATTTAGGCACTTAGCATAGATCATATCCAAAAGATCAAGTACTAAGCATATTCATATAAATCAGATCTAACATTCTCATAATCATAAGCATATCTATCTAGTCATATCAAAGAACTTAGCAAACAACACATAAATGCATCAGAACATCACACAAAGAAGAGTAACACAGTATTTATGTGGTTCACACCCACCCTAGGGCTACGCCCACCAACTCTTCTTCTTTATTAGCTTCTCCAATGGATTACATGCACAGAGCCTCAGAACCCTACTCTGCATAGGACAAAAGATCTATGCAGCTCGCCAGATCCTTATTCCTTGCATTACAACACAAAGCCTTCCACCATCTATTACAACGACTTCCACTTAGCTTTGCAAGTCTCTTACAGTCATGCACAAAGCACTTACAGACCCTACTTGCACCTAGCATACATTTACATAACATAGATTCTCTCTTCTATCTCCTTACATTTCCTAGACATCTATTTATACTTTACAAAATAGGCATAAGCATGGGTAAACCCATGGGCCGACATCCCAATTCCGTTACATCATCCCAAAAACCCAAAAAGGACCCAAAAAGGGGTCAAGATCCCGCGATCTCTTCTTTGTCTTGCACTCCTCCTTCGACAGGCTATCAAAGTCCCAAAATAGGTCAACATGACCAAGAATCTCCCAAAACTTGGTCAAGGGCCAAAAGAAGTGAAAGCGCATGCTCATCAGATTTAGAAGAGGCATTAGAAAATTGGCAGAACAATATGTATGAAGTCTCCACACGGCGATGTGCCAGATTGACCAAAATAGTTCACTTGATTGGCACATAAGTAAGTAATATTCCAATGTTTGATGGTTTGAATCACTTAGAGACATTTCTAGCTGAAATTGAGAAAACTATACCAGTACAATAGAGGATGTTGGCATTGGATGAATCATTGAATGCCATACCAGCTAGTGGTGGGGATCACATAAGAAGAACATCGTGGAGTGGACACAATGTTGTAGCTTACTGACAGTGCTCTTTTCAGACCAAGCAGAAGGATGCAAAGATCGTTACACATGCCATAGTTTCCTAAGTGTTATAACCCTAAATTACACTACACATGCTTACCTGGCATCAGGCCAATTCATATCCTTTCTTTGCCAAAACGCTACTGAAAAAATATTTCAAAATCCTCTTTTATAAAGGCCCATGCACCCTAATCCATTACTGCATGCGTGTACAGACTGGCTGACCCAAAACAGCCCGCATGGACCGACAAAAGAATGAAAAAAGGAAAGTTGCCAACGAAAAGAAAAGCTATGGGTGAGTTAACTGAAACTCCCGGCCATGCATGGCCAAGGGTTCGTCTAAATACCTAGCTCCTTCTAGCCTATAAAAGAAGGGGTAGGGGTCCCATTTGGAGGGGCAAAAATATATCAAAGAAACTCTACCCATTTACATATTCCCATTGTCCCAACCCTTTAGCCTTTTCTTATGCCAAAGGATATTCAAAGCAAAGCAATTGGAGGACAGAAGAAGAGGAGCCCAGGATCTGGTTCAAGGAGCAGTGGTTGGTCTCAACTTTTGTAATTTGACTCGTTCAAAGTAATAAAGAAAGTGCTTTTCCCATCCCAATTCATGAACTGTTTATAGTTTGATCAATATATGTTTGGATTTCTAACCCGTTAGTATATAAGTAGCATGCATGCATAGTTGTTGCTCATCTTGAATGGAGGTCATATTTGGAAGGAGTATTGCGAACAAGTAATCAAGAACAATGGAGGATCGACATCAAATGCCAGGAATGAGGTAGGTTGATCTTTCCATGCATTTACTAAGAAAAGGGGATTTAAATCTAGAGATGAAGGTAGAAAGTAATTTCTATTCGGTCATATCTGCATGCAAAGTCTGAACTCTATTTTCTATTCTGTAGGGTGTTTTTCCCCAACAACACTAAGGACCACATGCGAAGTTGTGAGGAGGTTTGGGGCAACATCCATAAAGAAAAATTGGTGCATACATTCATTAACACCTTGGATACTACGCCTATCAACTGGTATCTTCAAGTGGCACTGTGCCTCATCACTACAGACTGGTATGTAATGACTCATAACTTTATAGCTATCTTCTTATTTGAAATTCGGTACCCTACAGTAGATTAGACATTACACATTGTAAAACAAAAAGTATTTGAGGAGGAACCTAACCTCCCTTTTGAGCAAGAAGAAGATCAATGGACTATGCCTCTTCAGCAGTTACAAGATTGCTAAAATATTAATGTTGATGAGGATGATGACCCTAGAGATGTAAACACTGAAGAAACTGAAGGTCACAGAGACATAGAAGGACCATGGATTGAATTACCCTTTGCTGGAAAACCTATTAAAATCAAGAAAGTTAACATTGGAATAGAACAAACACCTAAGATGGAAAATGTGGGAGATTATTGGGATGATGCCACTATTGGCAAGATCACATAATTATTACATGAATATCAGTACTTGTTTCCAACCAAGTTCATAGATATGAAGGGTATTAAAGGGCCCATGGGAGAAATGAAAATCCCTTTGAGACCAATTGCAAGACCTATCAAGCAAAGACCTTACAGACTGAATCCCAAATATAAGAAGAAAGTTAGGATTTAATTGGATAGAATGTTGGAAGTAGGAATCATAGAACCTATTGAAGAATCTGAATGGATTATCCCTATGGTGGTCCAAGATAAGAATATGGGAGAACTCAGGATTTGTGTAGACCAATGAAAGTTGAACGATGCATGTCTACATGACCCATTCCCTACACCTTTCACTGACAAAGTCCTAGATAATGTAGGAGGACATGAGGTTTACTCATTCACAGATGGGTTTTTAGGTTATTATCAGATCATAATTGCTAAGGAAGACCAACACAAGACCACATTTGTGATAGAATGGGGGACGTTCCAATTTACTGTGATGCCTTTTGTCCTAAAGAATGCACCAGCCATGTTTTCCAGGGTGGTGGTCGAAGCATTTAAGGACTTTTTACATAATTTCTTGGAATCATATTTTGATGATTGGACTATCTTTAGCCAAATGAAAGACCATATTGAATGTCTAATATTGATTTTATATAAGTGTAGGCAATGTCAAATTTCCCTGAATTTGAAAAAATGTATTTACTTTTCACCCTTTGGAGTATTGTTAGGGCATATTGTGTGTAAGCAGGGATTGTTGGTAGATCCTTCCAAGATTTCCATCATCATTGATATACCTCCCCCTACTATGGTCATACAGATGTGCACTACATTGGAGCACACTAGATACTATAGAAAGTTCATTAAAGGTTATGCACATATACCAACACCTATGGAGAAGTTGTTAAAGAAAGATAGTAAGTTCCAATGGACAGAAGAATTCTAGCAGATCTTCGACACATTAAAGAAAAAAATGGTCACTGTGCTAATCTTGGTTTTCCTAGATTGGAGTAAGGAGTTCAATGTTCATGTTGATGCTTTGTCCATTGCATTAGGAGCAGTTTTAGCACAACCTGGTGCAAAATATATTGGCCACCCCATAGCCTTTGCAAGCAAGAAGCTTTCTACAGCTAAACAGAACTATACAATGACTGAAAGAGAAGGCTTGGCAATGGTCTATGCACTGCAAAATTTTAGATACTATTTGCTGGGAGGAAATTTTAAGATGTTCACTGACCATTCTATGTTGAAATACTTAGTCAACAAGCCAGTGTTGGGGGGAAGAATATGCAGATGGTTACTACTATTCCAGGAATATGACTTCGAAATTGTGGTCAAGCTAGGCCAAATGAACAAAGGGCCTAATCACTTATCTACGTTGGAACATGGAGAGGAACCTACCAGCGTGGAGGATACACTATCAGATGAACAGTTGATGGCCATCATGAAATTCGAAGATCACTTCACCGATATAGTTCAGTTCCTGTCCACAAGAATGACACCTCGCGAATATACAATTATGCATAAGAAACAATTGGTACTCCACGCATCCGACTTTTAACTTATAGCAGGATAGTTGTATAAGATGGGACTAGATGAGATCTTGAGGAGATGTGTTATGGAGGTAGAAAGACCATTGATTATGGCAGAAGCACATGAAGGCATCATAGGAGGACACTATGCAAGGAAATCCACATCACAAAAGATTCTCAGAGCTAGCCTTTGGTGTCCTACTTTACACAAGGATGCTAAGGAATATTATAGGGCCTATGATGTATGTTAGAGAATAGGAAAGCCTTCTAGAAGAGATGAGATTCCTTTGGCATCAAAATTAACACTACAAGTATTTGAAAAATGGGCCATTGATTTTGTGGGACCTATTAACCCACCAGGAAGGTGCACAGGAGAGAGATACATTATTACTGCGAAAAAATATTTGACCAGATGGGTGGAAGAAAGAACAGTTAAGGATTGTAGTGCAACTACAGTTGCACAGTTCATCTTTGAGGATATCATAACTAGATCTGGATGCCCGAAGATCCTCATGAGTGATCAAGGCACACACTTCATCGATAAAAATATTGAAGCCTTGACGCAGGAATTCAATGTTCACAATTAGAAGAGCACCTCATACCACCCATAGGTGAACGGAACAGTCGAAACTTTCAATAATATCTTGGAGACAACACTGACTAAGATCTATAGTGTTAATAGAGATGATTAGGATTTAAGAATTCCAATAGTGTTATGGGCCTACATAACTACTTGCAAGAAGTTAACAATGCAAACCTCATTTAAGTTAGTATATGGCTTAGAATCAGTGGTACCTATGGAATACTTGGTTCCTATTTTAAGAATTTCAACATTTACAGGTATGTATGACACTGACGTTGTTCAAGATAGGATCGTGTAGTTGCTGGAACTTGAATAAGATAGGTTTGTTGTAGGATTTCATCAGCAGGTACAAAAAGAAAGAGAAAAGGCTTACCATGACAAACATATCAAGAAGAAGACATTCAAGCAAGGAGACTTGGTATTTTTATATGCCAACAAGTTCATGAAGCATCCAGGGAAGTTCAACACACATTGGCTTGGGCAATTTGAGGTTGCCTATGTTACAAAAGGAGGAGTTGCGTAGTTGAAGACCCTTAATGGAGAATGGAAAGAAGGTTTGGTAAATGGGATTCGGTTGAAATTGTATTATGACAACCAACTACCTCGCAACTCTCCATAGAATCAAAGGAGGAAGTATCTAGGTACCAGGTGCAGTTGAAACTGGGTACCAGACACAGAAAATACAGTCTGCAAATGATAGGGAGGGACAGAGAAGAAAGAATAGACTGCTCTGCCCAGTCTGCAGTCAAAGTAAAATAGAAGGTTCGTTCTTGCAGTGACTCAGGATGAGTCACATGTGAGTGTTGGGGGCCTGTTGGGCCTTAGGTAGATAAGGAAGAAAAGATTAAGGAAGAAAGGTGAAGTACGAACTACGCGGAAGGCACACAAACCAAGGAAGAGTCGAAGTGAGAAAAGAAGTAGAAAAGAAGGAGAAAAGAAGGAGAAAATAAAGAAAAATATAGCCATTGGAAGAAAATATTAAGGAAGGTAAAGCAGTAAGGAAGATGGATCATGGAAAACTCAACAAGCGGAAGAAGACATTAACGAGTGATTTGGAGAACCACATGGGAAAGAAGGAAAGACTTGATGGCGAAGCCCTGAAAATGTGGGTCAAGTTGACATAGGGTTTTAGCACCTAGGGTTTTGGATATAGGGTTTTGACACCTAGAATTTTTCCATGTAATGTATAAATAAAGGTCTAGAGGACCAGGGAGGGGTTGTTGTTGTTGTTGTTGTTTTTTTTGTTCATAGAGAGTATGATTGTGTTGCTCAATATTGGGTATTGTCATTGAGAGTAGTGTTGAGTTGGTATTGTAAGATATTCAGTTGGGTGTGAAGATTAACCCTACAGCTGGGAGTGCAGGGAGGGAAGGGAGGAAGAGAGACAGAGAGAGAGAAATCGACAGCTAAGTGCACAAATAAAACTGTATGATTTCACATAATATATCAAGAAACACAGTTATGTGGACGTAGCCCTAGGGAGAGGGTGAACCACGTATATCTTGTTGTTATGTGTGATTGATTTTGTGTTACTTACCATCTGTTATATTATTATTGCATTGTTGTGTTAGATGTGAGATATAACTTGCGAAGTAGGCTTAAGAGAGATAAAGGAAAACTAGATTATTGTACATTGTTTCTATGGACCCACTTTCCATTTCCTCTGGTTGTATACACCTGTGTCCTAAAACACCCTATTGCTACTTCGGGTGAGACTACATATTCTTTGCAGGTGTTGACGAAACGGCTAGTAGTTATGGCTTGTTGGTGCACTGTAAGAGTTGAACCTCGGGTCTACCCCCAGTGCCAACAAGCACAATACCATAATTTTGAGTTGATACTTACATTAGCGAAGCCACCATTATCAATTCCAATTTTGTCTACACACTCTCTTATTATTGTTGCACAACATGGTTGCACCTGCTAGATTTTTCCTGTCATCTCTATGGATATTTTATTCTGGAGTTGTTGTCTAGTTTTCATGTGGCCAAAATGAGCCCCGGACTCAAAACTTTGTTTGTGTTTTTTTTTACCCCTGCCTGTGTTTTCTTTATCCCTTAAAATGAGATTTTGTTTCTATATTCGATTATGGCACATTAGGTGGAATATATTCATAAATGTTTTTGTAATGCCTTCCACTCCTTACCTTTCTTTTTTGTCTTTTTAGTCCATTTGGATTTCATCAAAAGTTGATCGATGAGGATTCACTTAGGAATGAAATTTTAGGAAAATATTTAACTTTACTCAATCGTTGATTGTTAAATACAATAAATAAAAAATAAAAATAAAAACTCAAAGCAAGTATTGTTAAAATTAACTGTCATCGAATTCGATCCTAGATCTGTTTGCCACACCTTGAGCATGGTCCTCAAGAACCCCGGTGTTCACGATTACCACCTTGGATTATTGTGATTATCTAGTGGGAATATGAGGGACCTGTTGTAGTTCATCTCCTTGGGATTGCAAGGTGCGTTCAGCAGGACCATGTTCTGTGCTGAAGATTAATTTTCCTTTTCATTTAAAAAAAAGAAAAAAAAAAAAAAACTAGAATCTAGTGAACTAATCTTGTTTATTAATTGGAGTTATTAGCCTTTAAAATGTCCAGTCCATAGGTTGAACCCATGGATTATACTACCTTTGTCATACCCCAAACATAATTTCTAGGAACCCCATGATCCTTACTTCTCCAACACATGGGCAAACTCACAGGTGAACAATCAAGATCATGTAAAAGCCTGCATGGCATTTCTTAAGAACCAAACATCAATATAGCATAGAAAAACCTCAGGAAAAGTACTCAACGCCTTGAAAAAGAGATAATTTCAGATAATAAGCCTCTTCGAGGGGGAAGCCTCCTTTTACCCCACTTAAATGTTCAAGTACAAGATGATTCAAAATGAAAATGTCTCCTTGGTATGTATAGGAGACTAGGAGGTATAATTACAACTAATAGCCTAAAGCCAACATAAATAAAATAACATTACTAATATAATATGCCCCAATTAAGGGGTAATGAGCCAATATTAGGGATTAACATGCCCCTCCCCTTGAGACAAGTGTTTTCCGCAACTCTTGAGTAACTCTGGATGCTTTTGTATAAAAGACTCATCTTCCCAAGTGGAATCTTCAGCCGATAGTTTCCTCCATTTAATGAGATACTCTGAAATGGATCTATTCCTCAACTGGCAAATTCTTGTGTCAGTAATGGCTTCAGGCTCCAATATGATTTTTCCTTCCTCATCAAGTTCTGGCAATATAGTTTGAACTAGGATCTTGTCACCTATAACCTTCTTTAAGCATGAAACATGGAAAACTGGGTGTACTCGTGAAGATGTAGGCAGCTCCAATTTGTATGCCATAGTACCAATCTTTTGCAACACCTT
>ML778700.1:552920-571027 GCA_009831015.1 Picea engelmannii
CCAAAGAATTGGGGAGTTGGAGCTTCCCTCAGGTTGTAGCCTGAGAAACTAGGGGGTTGGAGCCTCCTTCCAGTTGTAGCTGGAAAACAAAGGAAGTTGGTGCTTCCAATGAATGTAATTCTTCAAGACATATAAGAAAAAATGTTCCATGGTTTTCTCCCAATTTGGGTTTCCACGTAAAACACTGGTGTACTGTGTATGTGTATGATTGTTCATTTGTTCATTGCTTATTTACTCTGTAGTTATTGGATAATAATGCTTCATTGATATAGCACTTGGATTATATGGTTAAAATGGATTAAATTGCTCTATTACTGATTTACCCCCCCTCTCAGTAATCCAACATTCCTTCCTCGATCACTGTGTCGAAGTCCAAAAAGTGGTCAAACCTGACCAAGATTTCCTCAAACCTTGGTCGATGGCCAACAGTTCTTGTGGAAAAAATTCAACCCATTTTGATGCTTGCATTTATTACAAGGAGGTGTTGTCATGCAGTATAGTTAATTCCCATGAGAGACATGAATCAAATGTAATTATCACACATCCAGACCATCCTATACATTCGGTGAATGAAGATTCAATTTATTTCTTGAGCTGGCAATTCCTTTTTCTATTCTCTGAATTTTTGATCAAATGGTAGTGCAGTTTCATTTTTAATGAATTTCCATTTACTGACAACTGGCATTTATAATTATCATCTAACCCACAAACTCAGAGCGATTGGAAATTGAAATTTTATTTCTATAATCGAATTGCATGTAAAGTCTGCTCGGCGATGTTTTTAATTTCGGACAGTTGGAAATTTTAATTATTATCTAAAGCACAAATTCTGAGTAGTTGACAAGTGACAGTTCCTTTGTTTATAGTGAATTTCAATTCTGTTAGTTGGCAGACCCTAATTATTGTCTAATCCACGTTTTTAGAGTGAATGGCAATTAAATTTTAAGCCATTATATCTAACTACCTCGATTCATTACGACAACCAGAAAATCGGATTCACCACCTGTGCTCTAAACATGCTGACACATGTAATGATTTAAATGTGGAGTGAACATCGTTCTAGACGAACCTTTGAATGTCTACTTATACCTTGACTAATTACGCAAGGACTCCCTTGTTTTAATTACACAGATATTTGATTATCCATAGAATTTAATTTCTCAGAGATTCTTCTGTTATAAATACGCCTAGGTTTTCAATATCCTTTTAACTAATTTCACAGAGATTTAATATAATTACACCAAGATTTTAAATAATTAAGATATCTCTTGTTTATTATCACAGATATCATAATTACCTTCTGTTCTAGGTAATCATAGAATCACAACTCTTGCATGTCTAATCGTGCTGACATTAGTAGATAGTTCATTTTAAAGTTTCCAAAACAGTGCCTTAAAATCTGTGCGATTTTTTTGTACTTGATTAAATTGGTTTCTAAACTATGTTTAATTCATTTGTTGATGAATTTTATGTCTCTATTGTACAATTGGTGATGTAAGTTACTTTGTTATGGTTAGAATTTGCTAATAGCCCATTAAACTTTTATTGGAGGACTGTGTTACTTAATTAATAATGGATGAAATTGATGAGCAACATCTTAAGCTAATGACCACATGAATGACTGAAGGGTTATCTGCTTGTTAATGTTATTTGTTTAATTTAGTAATTTAATAGTGTTAATTGTTTATGTAGCCTTAAACTAGGGATTATCGTGATGTAGGAAATTAATGGCGTGATGAAAAAGGTTTTGGTGGAGGCTAAACTATTGATTGCAGAAGATAGATGGATGTATTACCAGTGTAGTTTTATTAATCATTTCTTATTTAAATTACCAAGTTGAATGAATGTAGTTATTGTTTACATGGACATGGTGTTCGCGTGATTAAATAAAAGACTTGGAAGGTATATCACTTCTCACACCTCAGATTCTATTTAATGAATGATTGATTAAATAGTGCGCTTGGACTTTAAATAGAATTGTTCCTCAAGTTGTTTTGCTAGATAGATTATGTATGTTAGCTCTCTTGCGCACTCATAAATTTAATGATAATTAAAGTATTGTCTAAACATTGGATTTATCTGGTGGTGCGCAGCGAAAGGCCACTAATGATCAGTTGTTTTTTATTTATTGTGCACCATGCAAATGTTGATTCATTGATTATTAATTCTCGCTCACATTGAAGGTTCGTGTTACGCATGTCGGTTGGTGTTGATCTGTTTGGTTGTTTTTATGTTGTCTTTTAGCCTAGTAGGTGTTGTCTTGCTTGTGTTGAGCGGGATGTAGACACCTCCTTGTTGTTCAAAAAAATCGCCAGCCTTGAGACCTTAAATGGTCAAAATCGATGGGAACCTGGACTTGAGCATTGCTTATGTGTCCTCGAGGTCCTAACCTTGCAGGGTAGGACGAGCGGGTAGTCGTTTTTATTTTTGTCTGATTGATTTTCGTATGTTGCATCCAGTTGCATAATTTGATAGTATGCTAGGTCATTATGTTGTTTGTGGCCTGAGTTGAGTGTGTTGTGCTCGTCGTCGAGTTGCGTTGATTGAATGTTGGTCGTTGTTACATTCCTACTTTTAAAAAAGAAAAAAAAATTGTTATGTGTCGCATGTTGTCATAACGACGTGAGGATTGTTACACCAAAAATTAAATATCTTCAAGATGTCATAAGGAAGAGAAAGGATTCATTTCACTACTTTGGGACTCGCTTCCTACCTTTTCCTACTCACACAGAAAAATAAAAAATCAGTACCAATAAACAATCATAGTTCACGTGTTCTGGAAACATTGGTCCAACAAGAAAAATAAATCTCTTCAAGATGGCATAAGGAAGAGAAAGGATTCATTTCTCAACTTTGGGACTTGCTTCCTCGGTTTGTCCTACTCACACAAAAAAATCAAAAATCAGTACCAATAAACAACCATAGTTCACGCACAAATTTTAAACTAAGGGAAAAAATTTGAAGTAGAATAAGAAGAATAAAAATAGTACTAGCACAAGTTTCCAAGTAAAGAAAAAAATTGAACCAATGAAATGGCGTAACCTATTGCTCCTTGATTCTTTAGCCCAACAAAACCTGTATGTTTTCTAGAATCATATGCCTAATAATCAACTACTCTTTGAGTACCAACTTCTGCTACCACAATCACAGTATCATCTACCAGATATCCTTTCTACAAGATATCCTTTTGTGATGTCATGAGCGTCAAGTAGAGGCATGAACAATGTGAAGCCCCAAGCACTCTTTTTTGCATTAAAAATATGTTATGTTTATGCACAAGAACACATGTTTACTATACTTGATCCAAGTAACCAAACTGGACAATTTGAACAAGTAAAAAGAATAGTGGAGGTCACAAAACTAATATTCAAACACTTCCATTCAATTGATTGGAATCTCCAAAATTGTTTCATTGGAGAAAAAATTGGTGAGATGGAAGAGAATGAATGCTTTAAAAAACATAGAAAAATAGTGCACCGCCACACAATATTCAAACATTGAATGCTTTTAAGTTTCAACTACCACACCTTATCAAAATGGTAACACGACCTCCCTCGTATCTTAAGTAGAAACTATGGATCTGATTTAATTCATACTACTTCACTTTCTTTGAATGGATTTCAGTAGTGTGTTAGAAGTTAGAACAAATAGATCAAATTATTGAAATGATTATCTAAATTTAGTGATATTTTGAACTACATATCATAGTATTCTAATAGCTTATGAGAGTAGCCACTATCACATCCAAACCTTTTTATCTACTTCTCAAACAAAAATTAAACTCAACATCACAAACCAATAAGTTTAAGGTTATCCAAAGTTCAAATTATAGAATAGTTTAGTTAATCAGTATGGAGTTTAATTTTTATCTGATCATTGATTCAAATCTTGTAGTATCTTTGTGACACCTCTCCTTAGAACAATCAATTCATATAAAAAAAAATTAAAATTATCTAATTAAGTTTTGACTCTAATACTCCAATGTGTATTGGAGAGAAATAACTTATTGCAAAAAAAAAATACCAACCAAAATAAGAATGCACATTTTAATAAAACTAAAATCAATTAAGATTATCCAATTGGGTTTTGACTCTAATACTCCACAAACTACATTAAGGAGAAATGACCTATTCCTAAAACAAAAACAAAATTGGGAGAAATGACCTGTTGCTAAAACAAAAACATAAAAAAAAACAAACGAAAATAAAAATACACATTTTAATAAAAGTATCCAATTGAGTTTTGACTCTAATACTCCAGAGCCTACATTCGGAAGAAATTACCTATTGCTTAAAAAAAAAAAAACCAAAAAAAAAAATACACATTTTAATAAAACTAAAATCAATTAATGTATTGTGAGGAACTTTCCAGATTGCCAAATCCATGCTACAAAGTGGACCATGCTACAAATGGTCCACTTTGTTCACTTTGGGATATACTAACACATGCTTGAACCATCACAGATCCAAGTACCACTCCATAAATAGTAAACACAAGCGAAAAAGAGACGAGCGATTTTTCCTTTTGTTGTGCTTCTAAAAGGAGTGGGTTAACTGGGAGCAATCTTTTCTTCAATTTTCTCTTTCAAGTTATTTTTTTGTGCAGGTATTTTGGTTATTTTATTTTAAATTTTCAGTCAATTCAGAAGTTTGATCGATTTTTTAAGTATTTGGGTTGGTTTAAAATGGAGCAAAACATCTAGGTTAAAAGACTGAAATGCATGGAACTTTGATCCATTCAAAACTCAAACTACCCTTGAAAATCTGGCCAAATTTAAACCCATTTTTTTAACCTGAAAAACAGATCTATTTGCTCCAGAATTAGCTTACTCCAAACTAAAAACGCCATAGTGACTCACCCAGGATCGTTTGCAAGTGAACCGTTCGATAGTTACTTGCATATGTCTAATGGATGTTTTATGAGAAAGGGAATATACATTTTCCCAAAGCTACTTTAAATATCATATGAGTTTTCCTCATGGATTTTTTTTTTCACATTCGTGCCTTAATATTGTGTTCGATAAGAGCGAGCGAGCAAGCATTTTCTGTCCTATAAATCTGTTACTCTATTCAACTCAAGTTTCGTGCCTTAAGACATGATCCCCATTTGTGAACGGCGTGAAGGTTCATCTCATGGTTTCTCGCTGCAGCGTCCACAACACTCTGTAAACGTGTACGACCCCTATGTAAGAGCCCTATAGCCACATTGGTAGCCACTTGAACATGTTCTAAATCCCTAAGTTGGATTACTAAGATCCTCATAGAGTTTAATTCCATATGTTGGGCTTCCACATGAAGTGCTCCATAAGACAAAGTCTAGAGGCCCTAACTTGCTTATCAAGTCACTTACAATTGAGAAACAATGTCATCTAGCTTAATATGAATGCATAGATTTGATCATTGTATCATAGGTGTAGACTTGCATTGTATCATAAATGTAGCATGCACATTACAATGGACAACTTCAACACAGATTACACTAGAAAATTCAATTTGTGTTGTAAACATGCTAATATCCTAGTCACATACTTCCAGTGTTACACCATAATCATATCGGTCAACATTTGGTCACACTAAGACATCATTGTGTTACCTTAGTGCACACATTTTTATTGAAGACAAACAATTTAAATCAATATAAGAACATTGGCATGGATGGACAAGTTTGGTGAATTATTGAACACAAAAGACCAATAATGACAACATATCATCTTCCTCTCCCTCCCCCTAAATATGAACAAACAAGAAATGAAGTGATTCATATTCCCTTATTAGATTGTGTATACCTCGTCTTTATAAAGTAATCAAGGGAGTTATTGGTTATGAGTTGAATTTTTGTTTGTTGTAACAAGTTTATGTTGTTCATATTTTGTTGTATAAAATTATTCTATTGATGAGAATTTGGAGTTGATATTTGTTGTCAAAACTATTGTGTCAATGTGGTCAATGTACAAATTCATTTCTATCTAAGTTAGTGTAACTATGTGCCATAGATTACTAATTGTGTATGCAAGTTCAATGTGTCATAACTTAGGATATCATTATGTTGATTCTTCTAACTACTATTTAGATCAACTGATATGAAGACATCATTTCACACATAAATATTGGACTTTATATGCAGTTTATGGTAAGACTTGCACTTAAACGGGTAAAGAAATAGAGAATGATTTGGAGACTCGCATTGAATTGATCGAAATGGGATTTGTCAATCTCATTAGAAAATTTGAGAGTATGGATGAACAATTGACCAATATATAGAGGTTAACAAACTTTCTCGGGACTTTATACACTAGTATCCACTTGAACCCCCCTAAAAACATTCCAAACATGAAATTGAGTGGTGGAGGAGGAGGGTTATTGTTGAATATGGAATATTCTCTCAAAGTGGAAACCAAGGTGGAAATTTTCCCCATGACAATTAGATGGACACCTTGTGACTATATGGATTCATTGAGGCAATTATATTTCTTTTATGAAGTGCAATAATTTATAAATGGAGACAAAGTCTCTTCACAAAGTTGTGCATGTGCAGAGAGGCTTTATTATAGTGCGAGACTTTGTGTGAGAATAGACTAACACTTGATTCCATGCAAGGCTTGTAATGGGATGACTTTAAATCATAGTCAAGTAACATTTTTATCATGTTAACTGTTGAAAGGAGCAACAAAATTGTAATGTCCTTGTTGTAATCCCCATTTTAAATAATGCTTAATGTAGATATAAAATGTGGCTATGGCCAAAGCGATGTAATATGCAAATTGTATTTCTAAATTTTAATAAATAAAATGTGATTCCAACTTCTAGGGAATATGGAAAGATATGGTGGTTGATTAATCCACAAGAGAGGGGAATGTCTAAGAGTGTCTAAGAGGGGTCCAAGGGGAGATTTCCCATGTCTATTAATTCAACCCACTTCCTAAAATTACTATTGGTATATAAACCTTCTATTTCATTGTTGAGTGTTCCAAAAGTCAATCATTGAATACATGTAAGAGGGTGGATGTGAGAAGTCAGATCCCATATTTATTGGGAGTGTGGGGATAAGTATAAATAACTTGGGAAAGAGTGTAAGTCAAGAAAGCAAGTAGAGAGAGGAAAATTCTTATGGATAGAGAGGTAGTTTTTTGGACAATCATGTTTTTGCATGAACAACAAGCAGATAACATGAAAGAAGAGCCCTAGATTTGGAACAACCATGGAGAGTAAATTTTGAAGCATGTTGGAGTGTTTTTAGAGTGTTTTAGAGATAAAGATTGAAGAGCAAAGTTGTCAAGACCGAAGAGTGAATTATTGTGTGAGTTGCACTATAATAGCAAGTGATTGTTGTTGTTTCCTAGTAGTTTTCCTAGTAGTGAGCTCCCTTGATTTTCCCAGTAGTGAGATTCCTGGTTACTTGTGCCAGAGAAACCCTGATAAACAAATGGGACACCCAATCGAATGAGACAAATGAAGGGGTACATTCCTTGGGTTGGGTAGGTCGAGAGGAAGAGAGCTGGTGGGAAATTGGGATAGCTATAGGAGAATACTAGTGGGTCGTAGTATTTTCTATGTTGTGTGTGGAAAGTGAGAGACCACCCTCTTTTGTGGATTGCTATCCCCAACTCGAGGGTGACTTGTTGTTGATATTTGAAACAACAAGTCTATGGTTGGGTGGAATGTCTATCCCAAGAAACTAGTTGCACCACTATTTTAAAAGATAAGTGTTTTATCTTGTTTCCGTGTTACATTATGAGGTTTTAATGGTTGTGCATTCACTCTATGTTTAATAAAGATTTATATGATGTTGTGTTGAGTTATAAACTACATTCATGCAAATTTTAGCATTTTGTATATGCATTTAATTTTAAAATTGATTGTCAAAGGAAATCATTGATGGTCGGGTTGGTGAAATGGGTAGGGTGTTTCACACGTCTAAATGAAATCACTAATCGTCAATGGAGCTTGGATCAACAGTCTAAATTGCTTCAACTTGGGTGATCGATGATGGAGATTCGTCCACAAGACCAGAGAAGGTTTAGTGGGTCAATAGATGAGATTACTCCCAAGATTGTGATCAACGACATATATTAAAAGACCGTTACAACAAAAATAATCAATTTTCTATGATTTTTTTCCAGTTTTCAAAGGTTTTCAACTTGCAAAGCGATTTTGAGGACCTAAAAAACATTTTTAGGTATTCAAAAATTGTGAGCATCGATTGTACCTATGGTACACCCAATATATACAACTGAAATAAAAGAACTCAGAGAGATATTTCCAATGAGCTATTTCAGGTGAAAAACATAGCTCGTATGAGAAAGTTATACCTGCAACAGTTAAGGATATAATTTTGGCACCGGTTTACTTCCAGAGGACATGACTCCTTGATCAGAAGTCTGTTTGAGGCACATAAGTAGTCTATAGAAATATTATGAGCCATAAAATTCATCCATGGAACCAGATTTGGAATCTGGGTAAGAAAAATTGTGTAGGAAGAGAAAGAAGACACATGTAGCATACATGGATAAAATAGGAAAACAATCTAAACTTCCTTAGACAATAACTTTCAACTCATAGCTCATATTTGAGAAAACAAATAGTCATTGGAAAGGTCTTGAGAAAGAGAAACCATCTTTCAACCTAGAATTTTGAATTGGGCACCAAAATTTTCTTAGGAAGTAATAAAGCAATTTTGCAATAGTGAAAACAAAACAATGAGTGGAAAATTGTAACTTGTGAATGTTGTAAATTTTCGCTAAGAACTCATAATGAGCCATGAGTACAATCATTGGAGAGATGTTTCAGAGAGGAATGTGTCTAAGGAATTAAATTTTGACTTAGTATATTGTTTCCTTAATAAATTGATATAAAGAATAACATGTATTCTAATTAATGAAACGTTTTATAGTATGCATGTTCTAACAATAATTATTACATGCACATTTCTTGTAGAATTATAGGTATAAGAAAATAATTTTAGTTCCTATATGAGGAATAGAACTATGGAGACTACCCATGGATATTACATCCATGAGGAGGAGGTCAAAGGTTTGCATGTTAGCATGGGAAATGATGAGACAAATTCTAATGGAAGAAGATGCATGCATGAACTTGTAACTATGAGAAGTCTACAAAGAGAAGTGCAAAGCTATAGGGCCAATAATGAAAATATTATGAAATCCTAGGAGGAGATACTACAAACTCTTCATATTCTATAGAGACAAGCCAATAAAGACTTTGACACAAAAAAAGTGACTATTGCTAGACAAGTGACAACATCTAGATCCCGTCATAGAAGGGATGATCATGGGAATGACAGGAAGTCAAGGAGTATGAGCAGGCATTATCATTCCCTAGAGCAATCCACTAGGAGAGATCATTCAATTTCAAGTCCAGGTAGCAACCCAAGTGTGTCTCCTATTCGGAGGTAGAAGATAAGGCCTGATTCAGACATCTAGTAAGGTGAATTTAAGAAAATCAAGCCGCCAAATTTGAATGGTGAGAACATGAAGGGAGAAGAGGTCAAGTTTTGGTTGCCTGAAATGAGGAAATATTTTTAGTTTGATGATTACCCCTCAATGGTAGAAGCTATAATTTCAACCTACCACTTGCAAGGAAATACAAACATGTGGTGGGATCAGCTTATGCAAGCCAAGAACCTTGATGAGAAGGTCTCATGGAGGCAGTTCAAAGGATATTTCCAAGAAAAATATTTTTCCAAGAATTATATGAAAGGAAGATGAAAGATTTCTTTGAACTCAAATTGGGAAGCATGGAAATGGATGAATATGAGAAGAGATTCTTTAAATTGTTTAAGTATGTGGACTTCATAAAAGATGAGAAAGTCAAGATCAAAGGTTTCTTAGTGGGTTACCTTCTTTCTACAGTGAAAATATACAATATGACAATCCCAAGAATTTGGAGTAGGACATAAGGAGAACAAAACATCTTTATGAGTAGAGTAGAGGAATTTTACAAAAAACATGGAATGGCAAGATGAAGGGTAAAAAAGATCAAAGGCATAAATGTTTTATGCTACCCTTTTTCAAGAACAATTCACAAGAAAATCAACAAGGACAATCATCCAAAAATGAGCCAAGGATGGCAGATTCATTTGGGAAAAATCCAAGGCAACATCATGTACAACGTTGGAAATGTGAGGGAAATCGCTTATATAGGGACTTCCCTCACAAAGGAGAAATAATGAGGATTGTCCACAACATTTAGGAGGTTGAGATAGTGGAAGGCATGGGAGGAAGCATACCAAGGTTTTATGCAGCCTTGTACAATAAGAAAGCAGAGTATCAATCCCCCATGATTGAAGTAGAAGGTAAGATTGATAACCAGTCCATAGCAATATTAATTGATTCTAGAGCTAGCCATAGTTACATGAAATCTAATATTGTTGAAATATTTCACTTGCAAAGGAGTAAGCATAATAAATCTTATTTATTTCAATTAACCATAGTGGCTAAGAGGAATGTTGGTGATTTGGTTAAAGATTGTTCAATAGAAATGAATATACTCAACACAAAGGTAGACGTGAACATCATACCATTGGGTTCATATTATTGTCTAATTGGCATGGATTGTTTGGGAAAACACCATGTTGTCCTAGATTGATACCAAAATACAATACATTTCCTTGATGAAGAGGGGAAAAAAGGAAAGATTCAAGGCATTATGAGAGTTGTAGTTGTTAGATTAATTTTCGCCATGCAATTGAAAAATAATTTTAGGAAGGGATGCCAAATTTTTGCAACCCATATGGAAGAGGCAACTAGATATAAAGTGGCAGGCATTAAAGACCATCCAGTCTTGAGGGATTTTGAAGATGTTTTTTGGGAAATCCTGGGATTTTCACTGAAGAGAGACATTGATTTTTCTATCGATTTGGTGCTAGGAGCTGCCCCAGTGTCCAAGACACCTTATAGAATGGGCACACCAAAAGTGAAAGAGTTGTAGATGCAACTTGAAGAATTGTTAAGGAAGGAGTATGTATTTCCAAGTGTGTCACCTTGGGGTTCCCTAGTTTTGTTTGTGAAGAAGAAGGATGGAACCTTAAGGTTGTGCATTGATTTTAGATAGTTGAATAAGGTCACTATAAAGAAAAAACATCCATTGCCAAGAATTGATGATTTATTTGATTAACTGAAAGGTGCAAGAATATTTTCCAAGATTGACTTGATATTAGGTTATCATCAAGTGAGGATAAAGGAAGAAGATATCAATAATAAAAAAAATTGAATAAGACATCGACATTATAAATTCACAGTAGTGTCATTTGGGATATCAAATGCACCAACAATTTTCATGTTCCTGATGAATGGAGTGTTCAGACAGTACCTAGACAAGTTTGTAATTATGTTCCTGGATGATATACTCATCTAATCAAGGAGAGAAAAGGAACATGAACAACATTTAAGAATGGTGTTGTAAGTTCTAAGAGAGAATAAAATGTATGTCAAGCTAAGTGCATATTTTATCAAAATAAGATTCACTACTTGGGGCATATTACTTCAACGGATGGGATAACATTTGATGACAATAAGATAGAGGCCATCAAAGGATGTCCAATGCCAAGAAATATTACAAAGGTGTTGGCCCTTGGTTATGGAATAAAGAGAATATTAAGGAAGAAGCGTGAAGTACGAACTACACGGAAGGCACATTGATTAAGAATGGGTCAAAGTGGTCAAAGAAGCGGAAAAGAAGGAGAAAAGAAAGGAAAATCTAGTCGTTGGAAGAGAAGGTCAAGGAAGACAAATCAACAAGGAAGATGGATCGTGGAAAACTCAGCAAGCGGAAAAATCCATCGACAGATGCTTTGGAGCACCTCACAGAAAAGAAGGAAAGATAGGTCGGCAAAGCCCTGAAAGCATAGGTCAAGTGGACCTAGGGTTTTGGACCTAGAGTTTTGGATCTAGGGTTTTGACACCTAGATGTTTGCCATGTAATGTATAAATAAAGGTCTTGAGGAATTGGGGGAGGGTTGTTGTTTTTGTTTGTTGTTGCTCGTCGAGTGTATGAGGTGTTGGTCAATGGTGGGTTCATAACATTGTGGTTAATGATCATTGATTGTTGTTGTGAGAGAGAGAGAAGCATGCTATTGTAGAGAGTCTGTATTGTAAGATCTTTAGCTGGGTGAGAATATCAACCCTACATCTGGGTGCGCAGGGAAGGGGAGAGGAAGAGAGAGAAATCTGCAAGCTAAGTTCACAGATAGAACTGTAGGTTTTCATATAATATCAAGAAACACAATTTTGTGGACGTAGCCATAGGGAGAGGGTGAACCACATATATTTTGTTGTCTCTGTGGTTGATATTGTGTTCTTTTCTTTTCTTTATACATTTATTGCATTGTTGTGATATATCTGAGATATAACTTGCGAAGTAGGCTTATGCGAGATTAAGAATAACTAGATTGATGTGTGTTGTTGCTTTGGATCCACTTTGCATTTCCTCTAGTTGTAGACACCTGTGTCCTGCAACCCCCTATTTCTACTTCGGGTGAGACTGCATCTACTTCGCAGGTGTTGTCAAAAGGTCTAGTATTTAGGGCTTGTTGGTGCGCTGTTAGAATCGAACCCTGTGTCTTCCCCTATGCCAACAAATGGTTTTGTTGCTAGGACCAAGATCTTCTTGAGGGGATGTCAAGGTGGTTTCCATCGAAGAAAGAGATTCATAAGTGGATAGAAGAACAAGAAAGGGACTTCACCGAAGCTCAGAACAAGAACCCTAATCTTAGTACATAAGACTGGTTGGGAAGGTATATCTTTACCGACATACATGATATTTTCTTTGGAGGAGTTCATAATGAGTTATACGAGTGGTTAGCCACATTAGCAGATACCCAATTTGAGATCAGATTTAGACCACCTGTGGTTTGGATGTCGACGATGATCAACAAGGTCAAGAGAGTTGATAATGTTGTGTCAAGAGAAGTAGATCACTGGTTTGATAGCACCATTGGAGGGTACATTACCAAGTTTTCTATTGACAGAGTAGAGTCATATAGCCAAGCAGAGATATATTTCTTTAAGGGACCTAGAGGAAATGTTTTACACTTTTTGAGGTTAAAGATCAAGATGCTATTGCATGAGAAGAACATATTGAAGATACAGTAATTAGGCAGATTGAAAAGCTAATGTTCAAGAAGTCAGAAAACCACAGTGACACAGAGGTTGGGCATACGTGCAGTCGGAGAACCTTTAGAGAGGTTCCTCTGGTAAACCTGTTTGAGAAGAATAACAAGCCATTGACACATGATGAAGAGTTCTATAGTGGAGAATAAGAAGAGTTATTGAACAAGTAACATTCAAGGTCCGCTAGGGAAGAAGAAGGGAAGACTGAAGAACCTCACCAAGAAGAATTAGAAACATCAGGGACTGTGCCCACCATCGAAGTAATTACTATTACTCCTCCTGTTACTTTAGCAACACTAAGTAATCAGAGTATCTAGAGTTATTAGAGCACTCAAAGAACTGTTACCAGCAGTTCAACACATACTCAGTCAAGAAACCTAGGAAGATCTATGGTGGATTAGATGAGGTTACCTATCTTTAGAGGAGATGGATCTGAATATCCTGATCAACATTGATTCTTATGCGAAGATGTATGGAGTATTAAGCAAGTCAATGACGAAGTTGTTAAGAGAGCTCACTTTAGTACTACCTTGAGAGACCATGCATTGAGCTAGTACATGAAGTTTGTTAAAGGGACTGTACAACCTAAACCGTTGAACGATATCAATACTGCGTTGAGTGCAAAATTCAAGAAACCCAAGTCAGAGTGGCATTGCATTACAAAATCGAAAAAAATCAAGAAGAGAGTAGTTGAACCTGTTTGGGAGTTTGATAAGAGGTTTAAGACCTTAACAAGTCATTTTAGTTTTCAAATTCTAGATGAACAGAATAAGGAATGGTTCATTGTTGCCCTCTTATCACACATCAGATTTCCTCTGATGCAACAGAAGGTTGCTTCATAAGATGAGGCACTGGAGATCGCCATGAAACTAGAATAATCCCCTATGGGAGAATCCAGCTCAGGTCTGAGTCAAATTTTGAGTCAGCTAACTAGCCTATCTCTATAGATCGAAGATATGAAGAAAGAAAAGGGAAAAGATAAAAGATAATACATCTGGTGCATCAGATGCAAATTAGAGGGCCGCAACAAGGAGAATTCCCCCCTATTCAATGAGTACTTGGCCTCTGGAGCTCCGAGCCCATTAAAGAAATTTACTCTACCCTGGTGCGAGGTATGTAGAAATAGACATCGCCCTGGTGAATGTTATTACATGCAAAAATATGTTCAGACACCTACCAATATTTACTGCACATTCTTTAAATATGTGGGGAAATATGAGAAGGACTGTAGGGCTTACAATATTTTGCATAAAAGGTCAAGAGATACATATAGGATTGAAGGAGAGATGCAACAGGAAGGAAATTCTACGTAGTTTAATTCCCTGGGTAGAGGAAACTTCAACCCTCATAGTGGATTTAGAGGAAGAGGATGAGGAGGAGGCATGGGTTGAGGTTGAGGTCAGATCATTCGTTATAACTGCACCCAACCAGGTCACTTGGCAAGGGACTATCAAAAAACTTGTACCACTTGTAGCTACTGCAAGTCATTTGAACATGTTATTGAAGATTGTCCAATATTGTTGGCAAAACTCCAGGAGAGACGAGGAGGAAACCAGCAAGTGAAACTGATATCAGTAGAACCTTGCGGAGAGGATCCTAGAGTCATTGTTATCACTAGAGGAGGAGTTGTTAGAGGAGAAGACAGGGTGATTCCAGGAAAGACGACAGAAGAATCAAGGATCTGAAGAGCTATAGGAAAGACGCAGTTGTTTGATCCAAGGAAAGAAAAGAAGACATTTGAGGAAGTAAGAAGAGAATTTGGAAGAGAACATGCTTCTTCATCTAAGGCACAACCAAAAGTGAAAGAATGTGGAATTCCCCTAGCATTCGATTAGTCTACTTCGCCTGGAGAAGGAAAAGAGGTAAGCAAGCTTATGGAATTTTTATATACTTGCATTAATTTTATTAAGGATGAAAGATATGTGCAAGAACTACAACACTTGATTAGACAACATGAGCCAGAGAAGGTAGATCCTCTGTTGAATAGAGAAGTACATCAAGTATCCAGGAAGAGAAGGACAAACAAGGAACTACACCTTAATGCTCAGATTGGATATTATTACATGGATTATGTGGTCCTTGACTTGGGATCAGAAGTCAACGTCATGATGAAGTAGACCTGGGCATTGATGGGAAAACCTAAGTTGATTTATTCTCCTATTAGGCTCAGGATGGCTAATTAGTAGGCAATAACCCCCTGTGGGAGGCTAGAGCATGTCCCTGTGGACATCGACGGGATAAGGTCATTTGCAAACTTCGAAATAATTGAGATAGTTGGTGATAACTGTCCTTATTCTGCACTGTTAGGAATTGATTGGGACTTCAACAATTCTACTGTGGTTGACTTAAAGAAAACAAGAATGACATTTGAAGGTGATGGCGTTAGGGTCATTGCACCTCTTGATCCTGACGAAGGTCGCAGATACACATAACCCATCAGAGAAGAAGACCGTTATTATGAACTAGAGAATATATATAAATTGATAGCAAGACAACATGATTACATTAATCCTACGACAGATGGAAATTTAATCTGGAGAAGTGAGAGTGCATGCTCATCAGACTCAGAAAAAGCACTGGAGAACTGGAAGAACAAGATGTATGAAATATCTATGCAGAGGTGTGCTAGATTGACCCGATAAGTTTGTTGGATTGGCACATAAGTAAGTAACCTGCCCACATTTGATGGTTTAAATCATTTAGAAACATTCTTATTGGAATTTGAATAAATTTTACCAGTACAACAAAGGTTGTTGGCACTGGATGAAGCCTTGAAAGCAATGCCAACAAGATGGTGGGGAACACACAAGAGAAACATCGCAGAGTGGGTACAATGTCACACTTTGATGACTATGTGCTTTTCAGACCAAGTTGAAGGGTGCAAAGTTTGCTACACAGGTCATAGTTTTCTGAAGGAACATGTGAGAAGTTGTCAGGAGGCATGGGGCAACATTCCTAAAGAACAGTGGGTGCATAAGTTTATTAACACTTTGGACGCAATGCCTATCAATTGGTATCTTCAAGCAGAACTATGCCTCACCACTTCTAATTGGTATGGTATGACCCAGAAATTTATAACTACATTTTTATTTGAAATTCAAAACCCCACAGTAGATCAGGCTTTACAAGTTGTAAGAAAGAAAGACTTTGAGGAGGCACCTAACCTCCCTGTGGAGCAAGACAAAGATGAATGGACTACACCTCTTTAGAAATTAGAAGGTTGCTACAATATCAATGTTGATGAAGACGATGATCCTAGGAATGTGAACATCGCAGAAACTGAAGGACATAGAGACATAGAAGGGCTAGGGGTTGAACTACCTTTAATTTGACAACCAATCAAAATCAATAAATTTAATATTGGAATAGAACAAGCACCTAAGTTGGCGAATGTTGGAGATTATTGGGATGATTCCACTATTGATAAGATTACCAAATTATTGCATGAATATCAAGACTTGTTCCCAACCATGTTCACTGATATGATGGGCATTAAAGGGCCCATGGGAGAAATAAAGATCCCCTTGAAACCGGATGCAAGGCCAGTCAAGCATAGACCCTATAGACTGAATCCCAATTATAAGCAGAAAGTTAGGATTGAATTAGATGGGATGATGGAAGAATGAATCATAGAACTTGTTGAAGAATCCGAGTGGATTATCCCTATGGTGGTCTAGGATAAGAAGACAAGAGAAATCAAGATGTATGTAGATTTAAGGAAACTGAATGATGCATTCCTACATGATCCAGTCCCTACACCATTTACTGACGAAGTGTTAGATAATGTAGGAGGACAGGAGGTCTACTCATTCACAGACGGATTTTCGGGTTATCATCATATCATGATTGTTAAGGAAGACATACATAAGACCACATTTGCGACAGAATGGGGTTCTTTCCAGTACACAATGATGTCCTTTGGCTTGAAGAATGCACCAACCATATTTTCTAGGGTGGTGCTCAAAGCATTCAAGGAATTTTAACATAAATTTTTGGAAGCCTATTTTGATGATTGGACTATTTTTAGCTTATTGAAAGACCATATTGAATGTTTAAGATCAATGTTAGATAAATGTAGGCAATGTCAGATTGCCCCGAATTTAAAAAAAATGTATTTTTGTTTCACCCTTTGGAGTGCTGCGAGGGCATATTTTGTGTAAGCAGGGACAGTTGGTATATCCTTCCAAGATTGCCATCATTGTCGATCTACCTCCCCCTACTTCGGTCAGATAGTTGCGCAATGCATTGGGGCATACTGGATACTACATAAAGTTTATCAAGGGCTATGCATAGATAACAACATCCATGGAAAATATTTTAAATAAGGATTGTAAGTTTCAATGGTTAGAGGAATGCCAACAGAGCTTCGACACACTAAAACAGAAAATGTTTACTGTGCCTATTCTGGTTTTCTCAGATTGGGGTAAGGAATTCCATGTCCATGTTGATGCTTCATATATCACATTAGGAGAAGTGTTAGCACAACCAAGAGAAAGAGATATTGACCACCTGCTAGCCTTTGCTAGCAGGAATCTCTCTACAGCTGAGATACATTACACTACCATCGAAAGAGAAGGTCTAGCTATGGTGTATGCGCTACAGAAGTTTTGACACTACTTTTTGGGAAGACACTTTAAGATGTTTACTAATCATTCTTCCTTGAAATACTTAGTCAATAAGCTAGTGTTGGGGGAAGAATATGCAAATGGCTATTTCTATTTCAGGAATACGATTTTGAGATTGTGGTCAAGCCAGGAAGAATGAACAAGGGACTTGATCACTTCTCCATATTAGAGCATGGAGAGGAACCTACTAGTCTGGAGGATACACTACCAGATGTTGTAATGTCCCCCACCTCTTAGAGAGGTGATGAGGAGACTCAGTGGCCTGGGCACCCCCACTAGGTCATAGTCTCACACTGAAGGGGGGAAAGTCAAGAAGTTAAAAGTTATATTTTTAAGTTGACTTAAGAAAGGGAAAG
>ML778700.1:589761-612399 GCA_009831015.1 Picea engelmannii
ACAAGATCCCAGTTCAAACTATATTGCCAAAACTTGATGAGGAAGGAAAAATCATATTGGAGCCTGAAGCCATCACTGACACAAGAATTCACCAATTGGGGAATAGATCCATTTCAGAGTATCTCATTAAATGAAGGAAACTACCGGCTCAAGATTCCACTTGGGAAGATGAGTCTTTTATACAAAAGCATCCAGAGTTACTCAAGCATTGCAGACAACACTTGTCTCAAGGGGAGGGGCATGTTAAGCCCTAATATTGGCTCATTACCCCTTAATTGGGGCATATTACATTAGTAATGTTATTTTATTTATGTCAGCTTTATTCCATTAGTTGTAATTATACCTCCTAGTCTCCTATATATACCAAGGAGACATTTTCATTTGGAGTCATCTTGTACTTGAACATTTATGTGGGGTAAAAGGAGGTTGCCCCCTCGAGGAGGCTTATTATCTGAAATTATCTCTTATTCAAGGCATTGAGTACTTATTCTGAGGTTTTTCTATGCTATATTGATATTTTGTTCTTAACATTCTCAGTGAATATGACTTTGAAATTAAACACATCAAGGGAAAAGAGAATCAAGTGGTTGATGCAATTAGCATCAGAGGGAATGAGATGCATATTGCAGCCATCCTGAATTGTCGACACAATTTAAGGAAATAAATCTCACCAACATTCATTCTTTGTTTATAGAAGACGAGCTCTACTAGTCAACATGCAAACATCACCAATGTGCCCACCATAATGGAATTTTTTAAGTAATTGTTGCACATTTATTCCATAATTTTTTATCTTAAAAGTAATTGTATGACCCTCTTTTTTTTTCTTATAAGTTAGGGAAGACTAGGAAATATTTTGACTTCGTCTAGTGTGTCGGCATTTGTGGTGCCCACACTACACCCTCCCTAATTTATTCTCTTATCTTTCCCCAAGAGAAGAAATTCTGCCCCCTACTTAACTTTTCTACTAGAAAGCCTCTTATACTCTCTTGTGCCAATGAAAAATCCTAAGTTTTTCTTCTTGCTCCCCACACTTTACCAATAACAGTGTTTCTTCATATCACCCTGACCTGCTAATACATCGCATATCGACAAAGTCCCTTACTTTCTCTCAGATGGAAAATGTATCGACAAGGTTCATCTCTCTCTATTCGATGCAATGCTTGTTGATGAGTTTTCTCTCTTTTGTCGTCGATACACCAACATAAAATTGTCAACCCCTCATCAACATTGAGTGTATCGACATGTTTTTCTTTTCCTCATGAACATCAACCCTGTAAAAAAGATGCACCTTCATCTTGGATCCTCTCCTATTCTTCTTCCTTTCAAATCCTACTCTCTGCGACCGTTAGTCAAGCTCATGTCATTTCCAATTATCAAGATTTCTATGCATGACTGGATAACTAATGACCGATCACTTATCTCACCTGATCTATTCCATGTTGTAGTTGTAATTAAGTTTGTTTGTGTCACCGATAGCTTTCATTGCACATACCATACCAACTTGTTTGCTTTGTGCTTCTTGATTTTATGACTAACCATGATCATGAAAGTCTCGATGGGTAAAATACAACCTCTGTAGGTCTTGCGCTGGCTCTGAACCACATCTTATAAGAAAACCGATCCTCCCAACTCCTAACCAATGTTAAGTGCTCTGAACGTCAGTTGGTTGTATTCACAGATCTGTTTTTCTGTGCTACTGAGACATTACCTCAACTCCAATGGATGATCCAAGAGTCTATATACAACACATATGGTACAGTAAGTTTATTTTTCATCACTGAAGTACACGGACTATATGATTACCCAATTATGATTCCAATGCAACTGACTGAATCGAAATCTGAGGCTCGACTCGAAAGTTCCAAAACAATCGCTAGAGAGTTCTCGCCCAAACCAACCTCATCAGCCATACACGGATAGAATGTTTGAATGACATGGTCAGTTGGCTTGGTGGAAGGGCCTCCCGTGCTCTTCATGTCCAAAAAAGCGATGCCCCACTAGAAGGTCGTATGAGAAAGCTACAAGCATTTAAAATCTCCTCCAACAGCATTACCGCAACACTATGTCTTAGAAGGGAATAAGTTGGAGGTTGATTGTCCATGTGTCACACCTGAAGTTGTCATGAAAGCATCTGGGCATGTTAATAAGTTCACATATCTGATGGTGAAAGATGGGAAAACATGGATGTGTTATCAGGCAGATCACCTGCTAAAAAATTACCGCAAAGGAAAGCTTGAGGAGGATTTACTATTATCAGAGAATGTAAATGAATTGAAACAAGTACTGGCGGTTCTAGATGAGATTTCTGCTGAATCGTTGGGTGCAAAGATCAAAGAATATGGTATAACTTCCCAGATACAAAAAAATACCCTTTCAACTGGATATTTACGTCCAGAGACTGCACATGGCATTTTTTTGTGAACTGTAAGGACCTTTATTACTACAATGGAAACAAGCTTCCATTTGTAGCTGCACAAATTGGTTAGGCCTTCAGAAATAGGATATCACCCTATCAAGGGCTCTTGAGAGTACGAGAATTCACTCTTGCTGAGACTGAACAGTTTGTCAATTCTGATGATAAATCTCATCCAAAGTTCGAAAATGTTGCTGATTTGGATTTTTTAATTTTCTCTATTCTAGAGAAGAGTAAATGGCTCTAAAATCGCCCATAATGATTCTTCTGGGGAAAGCAGTCACAAAGGGCATGGTATTTATATCTAAAGCACTAGAGAATTTTCACACCATTGAGCCATCATTTGGTATTGATAGACTCTACTTATATGAGCATTGCTTTTATATGCGACCAAGCAAGGCTGGGGATAAACAATACAACCTTTTTCAGTTTCTCGCCATTATTAAAACTAATAAAATGCGTAGTGTTCCCTCTGGTGCAAAATAAGAAATGGAAGGTAACATCACAACTTATTTCGACGTTATTGACAGGATATAACAAGCACCTCCATTGGCAAGAGATATGTAAACCGGAGGAGTTAGACGAATTTAGTCATCGAACTCACCAGAGAAGATGCTGGAAGCGTTATCGATGTGCCCAGAGAACTTCTTGGTAACTACGTCGTACACTCAGAGTCGATGAGAAGAAGAACTCCGGTATCAACATGAGAGGAACCATACCAGAGTTTGTAAAGAAAATCTCCGGTCCACACCGGCAGTGCGTTGAATGCAAAATTGGAACAAATCATTGCTCAGCTAACCCTAGAAGATCGCCAACATTGTTGCTGTTCAGAATTTGGAGGAGCCATGGTATTGACTCGTGCATTATGGAGAAAACTGGCTATAAAAGGGATGTCGTGAACCCTAAAATCGGCCAAGCATCAAATGGACAAAAATAATCAATTTGGTGGGGAGCAAGAGGTTGAATGAGCTTTCTTTTGTCAGTTTGTTTTGCCCCTAGATTGAGATACGCTATGGATGGTCCCTCTGTCCTTGCACATGGATTGGAATCTGGATTTGGATGCGTCTTACATCGCCCTCCGATTGTCTATAGATAGGATATATGGTGGCTTGCACGCACTAGAGGGCGGGATCGGTGCTATAACAAAGGAGTAGGCTAACTGAGTGTACTTTCCTTACGGGTTATTTTGCTGTGAGGTTTTAAATTTTTGTTCAATCCAGAAAAACTCTAGTTGATTTTCTGAGCATTTAAATCCAGAAAAACTCTAGTTGATTTTCTGAGCATTTAAATTGGTTTAGTTTAAAATGAGGAAAAATTAATGATTTTCTGAGCATTTAAATTGGTTTAGTTTAAAATGAGGAAAAATTAATGAGGTAAGTTTCTGAAAAGCATGAAGTTTTGATAGGGAAGATTACTCCCCAGTTAACCTACTCCTTCTCTATGTAAGACATTGTGTGTTTATGTAGGACATTGCCAATGCATTAATACATTTACATATTTAGTTTTTTAATAAAAAATTAATATTTTTTTTTAAACATTAATAAAATATAAAAAATTTAATTATTAAAATTTTTAAAATATTAAATAAATTAAAATTAAAGTTAAATTAAATAAAGTTTTAAACTTAAAGTTATTAAAAATTTTAGAATATCTTTCTTGATATTTAATTTAAACAAGTTTGATTGATTCCAATTGTGTGGTGATCTTATGAAAATTCAAATTGTATTTTCATATGTTTGGTGGAGTTACATCATAAGCATTTTTCTGATCAAGATTATACTAATGGTGGTAAAAAAATCAAAATTTTGATATTGTTTGAAATTGCTAAAATTAAAAAATCAAAATTTTGATATGGTTTGAAATGATTAAAACCCAAACTTTTGTATGTAAGGGGTTCATATTGTGTATGTACTTGTACCAAGGAAAAAATTAAATATTTTGTTTATGGTATGCAATATGGATTTAAATATTTTGTTTATGGTATGTCATATGGATTGAGGTTTAGGATAAATGTTTTTTTTAATTATTCAGTAATATGTATTTTAAATTATATTATAAAATTTAAATTCCCTTCTCAAGAGAAATTGAGAAAATTAATTTCATAACTTCCTTATTTGGAGGTGGATATTCACCCAAAAGCAATCCAAATGAACACATTGAAGAGTAGAATGTAGCTACAACCATGTCACTCAGAATTTCATCCCATATTTTCAGTCAAACATTCAAGAGCTACAGTGACCCTATTTTGGTTTTAAGATGAATGGAGGAAGCGGGACTAATAGGAGGCCTCTAGGGCCAAATTTTACTAAAAGAAAAGATATGCATTTAAGCTACAACCCCGTAGACTTGGAGTAGGCTATCATTGCTAGAATTCAATTCAAAATTTCAATTTTGTTATGAGATATTCCTTAAATCCACCCTCATACCAGTACTTTCTTGAGATCTTTCCCAGGCCAAATCTTACTCATCTTGAGCTAGATTTGTGCCACATGAAAGGCATTAGGATGTTGGTGGATAAAAGATCAATATGAAAGCATGAAATTTAAAAAATGATGCTTGTTAGGTGTGAGGGATCAACCATTCAAGTTTTAAGGTTTGGGCCCTTTCTTACTAATTTGAGCCATTGTGATTGAAGCCATGCTTCACCAATCTGACACAAACCTATCGGCCCTCAGGCCAAAATCCGCTCACAAGATCATTTTTTATCTCCCTCGAGCCGAATCGGCTCTTTGGATTCCCTGCTGGAATCACAAATTATCGATCCACAAGTCCTTTTCGGAAGCTCCCCTCTGCAAACAAAACTAGGTGCGAGCTCCACCTTTCCCAAGCGACCACAACGCTATGACCAAGGCCAAATTCCAAAGGCGCTTATCGCAATTCGCAATCTCGTGAGTTCGCGAGTCGAAACTCCCAACTCTTCCTTCTCAATCCTGCGATACCCGAGATGTCGATACAGGTATGGCTCTTCCTCTGTCAGTGCTTTCCTTGTACGACCGCCGGCTAGGCTAAGCACTAGAACCTCTCGCTTCTCGCCGCTTCGTGAGTTCAAAGGTTGAACTCTTGTTCCTTCCTTGTGCAATCCTCCGAGACTTGAAAGTCAACAAAGGTTGACTTTCCTTTTGCACTTCTCGCGACTCGCCACTTCGCGAGTTGTAGTGTCGAGCTCTCGTGCTCTTATCTCACGAATCCCCGAGACGTGAGAAGTCAACGGAGTGTTGACTCCTTCCCTCCTGGCGACGCATATTCACCTATCAATCACCTAGGCCCACCTTGTGGTTCTGCCACATGTCCTCTCATACCTAGCTCTCGGCACTTTGCTACTCGTGAAGTAAAAAACGACTCCTTTCAACCTCCGAACCCCCAAACATGCGATAGGCGATGGGGTTCCTGATCCAACGGTCCTGCCTTGACCCAGATCCAATGGCTGTCTCCACTCCTCATGACTTCGCAACTTGGAGCACCCAACTCTTGGGCTCTCACCCTGTGAACTTTCGAGTTTGCGAGACCTGAAGTCTGGATCTCTTCGGCACTTCGCCGACTCCACGATTGTTGCCACCTGTCCTCCTTAGATGGACGACTGCGATTCTCTCACGACTTCGCCACTCGCGACTTGGAGCACCCAAATCCTGGGCTCTCACCTTGTGAACCTCCGAGTTCACGAGATCCCTAGATCTCTTCCACCTGTCCTCCTCAAATGGATGGTCCCGATCTTCTCTCGCGACTTCGCCACTTGCGGAATCGAAAGACTTCCCTCTATGATTCTCGATGTCCGAATCCACGATATGGGTGATCTTGCGACACGCGTCCGCTCTCAGACGAACGGCTCAGATTTCCTCGGGACTTTGCTACTCGCAAAGTCAAGATGCTCACCTCTGTGAGTCCCGGTGCCCGAATCTCCAAAATGGATCATTCCGCGACACGCATCCTCCCGCAGACGGACAGCTCAGATTCTTTCGCCTTTTCACGATTTTTGATGTCGAGTGCTCGGACTCCCATCCTCCAAACTCCCGAACTCCTGAATGTTGATATCCCGATATCACCCCCTTCGGGACTTTCGCTCCTACTGCTCTTCACGTGGGGTTTAAACCTCATGCAACTCTCCACAGATATAACGGTTGTCGGCTATTTTGAGAGAGATCCAATGGCTCAGAATCTCTTCGGCTCTTTCCCTCCTCCTGCTACTCCCTGGATGTGAAATCTTATCCAACGGCTCATAATTTCTCGGTTGATCCGACGATAGTTATGGCTCCTCCTGAGCTTTAGCGCTTTTCTTTCGGACTTGGAAGAATTTTGAATGCTCAAAGGCCTCGACCTTTGTCCTCCTTTGTTTGCGAGCTCTGCAACTTGAGTCCTCGCCTGTGCATATAAGAATGCTACTTCTCCCAAGCTATTGCTCTCAAATCCTCAAGGGATTCCACGACTTCTACACCTCTGCAGAGTCTTTGCACCCCTGCAGAGTCTTTGCACCCAAAGTGTTGTCTCTTCTGAGCTTCTCTGATACTCAGACCTCTAAGGAAAATAATTCCTTCTTCCTTCTCCCTCAAATGGAGAAATATGATGCCCTCCTGGCACTCTGTCTGCTCAAGCAACCTATTGTTGAGTCTTCAGGGTGTTCGACAACCCTGCGAAGATGCTTTAGTGGATTCTTCCTTCAACTAGAGAACTCAAAGAGTTCCTTCTGTGCACTCTAGCACTTACTCAATGTCCTCCTGGCAGAGTATCAAGAACCCTCAGATGATTCTTGCTTCTAATGAACTCACAGTAGAGTTCTTCCTCTGTGCACTTCTTGCATTGGCTCAATGCCCACTTGGCAGAGCTTTACAGAACTCCTCAGAGCTTCTTTCTGCAACTATGTTCTTCTCCACAACCTTGCCTCTAAGGCCTTTAGTAACCTTACAGGTCTTCCTCTTAATTGATGATTCCAGTTTTTGTGCCCACCTGGCACGTCTTTGTCTGACTCTGCAGAGTTCAGAAGTGCATCTATGCACTGGTATCCAGAGACCACAGTACTCTGTCACACCCTCCTAGCATGAAACCACAAAGAACCTCTCAAGCCTGAAATCAAAACAACTCCCTGCAAATGTCTAGCATACATCTACAACATAAATTGAACACACACAGACATTCATTCAACACAGGAAATATGCAGGGAAAACTGTCGTTTGTATTAAATGGAAAATGCCTGTTTACAAGGGTGTTCTGAGCGCGGACTTTAACAGAGTCTCGGCTTTTACTCTTCTGCTCTCTCGACCTTTACAACTACTTCTTACAACACTCCTATTTTTTAAAATGAGATCGCAATTGATCTTTTACAAGAGGGGCTCTTCGATCTCTTCCCTCCAATCTACCTACCCTATTCAATTACATTGAATAGGTTGTCTAATCTAGAATCGGATCTAGATCTCATCCTTACAAACATTAAAGGCCTACCTACTCTAATGCCTGCACAAAGGCACGGCTCCATGGCTCAACAACCTAAAACATTAAATTACATTCAAATTCAAAATTGAAGACGAGGGTTGCGCCTCTCTTTAGCCTTGAATGCATGCACTGACATGGCTGGTTGGCTGACGTGGAGAGATGCTCCTGCATCATAATTCCTAGGGTATCATTATAGGTGGCGAAGGGGGCATAAATATAGGTCTAAAAAGTGATCAAACAATGGGTATTAATTTATTCTCAACAACCAATGCCAAGATCCCTTACTCTCCAAAGCAAGCCTTTTAGCACCACAAATATCCTCGATTGTTAGCATCAATTCCATGACCAACAATCAAAAATTCCATTGGGAGGCACAAATCCCGAAGCAAAGTGATGACATGACACCTTTTTGTAAAAAGAAATCACAAAGAAAATAAATAATGTGGAACCTTTTGTCCTTCCTCAAGGATTTTTTTCTCAAAGTTTCATTTATGAGAATGTTGTGTTTTTTCAATTTAAAATATTTTTAATATCTTAAACAAATTTGATTTAATTAAATTACTTTTTGAAAAAACACAACAACTTTTGGGGGTCCACTTGTCATTTTTCCAAAAGTGACAAGTGTCTTGTGACTAAACAAGAGGAAGTTTCTTTATTCATTTAGTACTTGTGGAATAATATTGGCTAAGCCCTGTTGGTTTTCTTTGAGGTTTTTGGTGATTGTTACCTACTTGTTCTAATTGAGTTGTTGGGATTGGATCATTGTTGGTTGAGGGTTGAGGGATAACAGTGAATGATTACAATGTTGGCTATCCCCTATGAGGGATTGGTTATCCAAGTGTTTATTATTGTTTCCTTGGCTTTAAAATGCTTATTTTTTCCTTACTAACAACTTTGTCTATTATTGTTTCCTTGGCTTTAAAATGCTTATTTTTTCCTTACTAACAACTCTTTCTTGTCTCTTTTTGTGAATGCTTGTGTAGATTTATTGAATGAGCAGTGCATACCAGCCTTAGTTTGAGGCTATGAGGTCTAAGGGTCATTTAGGACAATCCTCAAGGCCACCTTTCCTTGATGGTTGGAGCTATCTTGTCTTCTTCTTTTTTCCTTTTGTTTCTTCTATTTTCCATTTTTCTATTGTTTGTTATTGTTGCCTTGAACATGATAATTGCCCATTTTTTGTCAGTTACAACAACCTTAGTTGTTGGCTACTTTCTACCTATAGATTCAATTTTTTTCTCTATTTATCTTTTTCATGCCCCACATAATAATAATAATAATAATAATGGAGTATATATCATTATCCTAAAAATGTATCATCACGATATTATTATTAATGATAATAATAACTATCCTAAGGGAATCATCCCCATATTTTTATTATTAAATGAATAAATACATAAGTAATTAATAATAATAAAGTATAATAAATACTTAAAAATAAATAATTGGGATAATGGTAAAACAAGTAAGGAAAATTTATGAAAAATCCTAAAAATATAATAAATAATTCAAGTGGATCCTAGGGATAGAGTTTTGGGATCACATATCTCTTTGGCTGAAGCTATAGAGAGGGCTAGGCTAAGGATTCACTCACATGGTAGTAGATTGAGGGCTCGAGGGTGATCTACTACTAAGGATTAAGGTAGCAAGGTCTATTGTTGGGTAGAGAGTCATCCCCCGCCTTTTGTTGCAATTTTTAGGTCAATGATCAAGGTATGACTACATTCCTCAAGTCATGGGGTTACAGGTAAGATGGTCACTTCACCACAAGTAAGTTCCTTACCTCTCATTGCTTCTCTCAATAAGAGTTTCAATGAAGATTCAATGTTATTTGGACTATTTTATGGTAATTTTGTATTTGCTTTAATAGATCTAGCTATTACATGGATACATTTTTTGCTAGTATAATTATTTAATAAGTTGGGCCATTACATATGGCAACGTAGTGAAGGGTTTCAACCCTCAAGGCCTATGGGCCTTCCCAATTAAGTTAGACAAATTGTAGATCTAAAAGTATAAATCTAGAATAGCAGTGCTAAAAATGGTGAATCTCTGCCATAATCCATGAAGATCTAGATCTATATCTCATGCCTTCACTTATATCTGATTTGCCATGACTCTCAATAAAATTGTGTCTTTTTAACGAGTTTAATTTTAAACTAGATCTAGTTTTTCATAACTTTTAATAGTTAGATGTAGTGATCTATTAGTTCAAATATGACCTTTGGAGCCCATGTTTGATTAGATCTAGAAAAATGATTTAATGTGTATGTTTGGGATTTGGAAAGACTAAGTGTTTTGGGCCAAATAAATGAATAATTTTGGGAAAATTTGGAGAAATGGTGAATATGAACTGAAGAAATGACATCCAAGTTAAATTTTCAAGCCAATATTGAAGATCATCACCCCATTAATTGGTCATTGCCCTCATAATCGTGGTCTATAGGGAGTGAGTTCTGAACTAATTCAAGGGTTTACTTCTTTTTACCTTAGGTTTCTTAAAGGAGTTGGAGGTTGGCTATGCTTAGTTAGCTAATTATCTTTCAACTAAATATGTTTTCCTTCAATTAAATGAAAAAAAAATCTGTTAAAAGTATTTTACTTTTTTCCTTCTATGCACTCATGCATCAAAATCTCCCAGGAAGCGCATGGAGGTATCCTAGTCATATCGTTGTCTGCAGAAATTAATAGATTTTGAAGGTATCAACGACTTCACCTCATGGCCATTTGATCGAATCGCTAAGTCCCCTCAGCGTTGCATATTCTCTGTCACCCTTTGGACCAAATTCTGGCGTTATTATTGTTGTGGATAAGTGTGGTTCGTGTTGTGTTTCTCAAGGAATATTCGTTACCCTTTAGGGTGGCTATGCTTAACACCAGTCTGGATGATCTTTTATCACCTTCAAAACGTGTGTAAGATTCCATTTTTCATTTCTAGTTTAATAGTCGAGTATTCTGCACTTAGTGTTTCAGTGAAGTGATGTTATATGTTAATGCTTTAACCATCCACGTGGAAAACATACATAGTCTTCCCAAAAGGGTTAATGCTTTAACCATCCACGTGGAAAACATACATAGTCTTCACATACATATCTTGTACCAAAATGTTAAGTTCGTTAAACAGAGTTTCGCTACAGTGAGTAGAGTAGAATGCATTTTCTTGCATATGTTTTCCATCTAAACCTTGAAAATTGCATATTGGAAATCTTTATAACGGTGATAAATTTTGGATTGTTTTCCTGTGTGAAGTTATAAACTGTGCTAGAGCAGTGGACTATTGTATGGATAAATTTGATATAAATAGGTTAATATTTATGTATATGGGTTTCACAAACACTTCATTTCAATATGCATAAGAACTGTTTTTGAAATCTGGATCTGAATTACATACTATAGTTGTAATATAATTCAATTTATTGCAACACACGTGGATTTAATAATACAAACTTGTTCTAGTAGTTTTGTACAGTAGTGACCTAGCTTGTGACATACTCATGGTATATGCATTGTAATTCTAAAGAGATGCAACCTTAGGGTTGGAGGATTTTCCTGAAGTCTCTCACTATTCCTTATCAATATGATTTCTTAGCATGTTGCATGCGATGGGTAGATACAAAAAACGTTTGTGCTTATTACTCCCAATTGTTATCGGAAAAATCCGTCTATGCGGTCTATGTGGACACAGACTGATCTCCCTAGACTCAGAAACCAAGGCTAGAACAAAACATGACAAAACATATAACTTTCTCTAGGTTTATGCAATAAAAAATACTAGCTAGCAAGAGCTCACACCTTTCAATCGACAATTGTCCTCGCTAATTGTAATTGCTAGCTTCATCCCGAGACTTGTGAATGATAAACTGTAAGAAGATAGAATCCAACAAGAGTGAAAACAACAATAGTATATTTTGATGAAACCTATGCAAATGATCAAGTAAAAATACAACAAAGATAGTCAAACATAAACAACCTTTGTAGGAGAGAAACTATATTGTTGTATTAAAAATAATGAAAAGAGATTACAACCAATGCCTTGATGTTGTGAAGCTCCTTCCAACAAGTTCACTTCTCCGATACCCACAACGAATCCATGGAATCCATCACCATCAACTAACTCCTTTAGCTAAGATTTAATCTCTCAAAGCCAAAGAATGCTAACAATATTGTTAATCGCAAACTAGAAGCAAAAAAGCTATCAACCATTATTCTCCATTAACTATTAGACTTTCCTTATGAGAGAAGGTCCCTTTTATAGATTGAAAAGGAGGTTAGGATGATAGGTTAGGATATCCCCAAATCAGGAGTATGGGTGAGATCCAAATTGATCGGAGGACACCTCATATCTGAAGCTTCTCTTCTAGAAGCTTGGTGAATTTCATCTTTTTCTCCTCTTTTAGACAATGTCACACCCTGCTGTGGTGAAAACTGAGACATTGTCGCACCCTATAGTGGTACAACATGCGACAATTAAGGATATTGCATACTGCAATGGTGCAACATGACACACTCTCTTGAAATAGGGATTTAATGACCCTTTTTACATGTTTACCTTTTTCCAAAGAAAGGTTCTTCAAGGATTTTATGCTCTGGATGATAGAGGATAAGTGAACCTCGCAGTTGCGACAAAATATTGTGTAACACCAATTATACATATTTTAATCATTTCACTATTATTCGATGGACTCACACATCTTGCAATGTCATAGCACACTTGTGAAGAAATTCTAAATATATTCAAAGTCTTCTCAGAACTTGTGTGAAACATGATCGTTCATTCGACGTTTATTGAATCTATCCACTCTTCACGTATATATGGGATAGACTCATATATTGATATCAAAATAAATAGAAGGATATTGCCCAATGGGAAGACTCTTCATCCTTGAAGTCTCATAACGTTTTAATAATATGAATTATATCAGATCGTGGAAATTTGCTACCAACAAAATCTACATTAATTTGAAAACCTAGATTTCGGCCATCCAATTTACATCAACCCTAAATGAGTAAAATGTCAATACCCCAACCATTAAAATCATAAACCCATTTACTAGTATTTATTTGAATTCGTTAGAATACTATATGAAGTAATATACCTAAAAATATGCTAAGAAAATATTCGTTAGAATGCTATATGAAGTAATATATATACCTTAAAATACAATAATGCATGGATGATATTTTCTCTCTACGAATACCATACTATTGAGAAATTATAAGTGTTATGATATTATAATTTCATTTGATATTATTCATTGAAATTTTTGTTGGAACTCAATATCTTTATAATCTTGAAGAAAGTAATATTACTTTGTAAGAAAGTAATATCTTTATAAGTAATATTACTTTGTGTACTAAATTGCAACAACCCATTGATGAGACATGCTTTCTCTATAAATATATGTTACAAGTAGAGTTTTGTTGAATTAGTTATAGGATTGAAATATAAATTTTATTTCGTAAGAAAAAATCCACCTTAATATGCATGCCAAGCAGATTCAATTGGATAGTATTGTTCATCTTAATTATGTGGAGTGATGCAGGAGCATCCCTCATGACAAGCAAAACCAACGTGCAAGCAGAAGACAGCTGGAAGACGTCCAGTGCAATTTTTTGAATTTTAAATTTCCCTTGAAGTTGATGCGCAAAAATAAATGAGATCATTTAATTTAGGTGCCTTGGTAAACTGTAATCAGACCTCGAGCCATACGCTCTCGTCTGAGATAGACAGAGGCATTTATAGTAGTAGTTACAAGTAGATAGAATTGAATTCTTAGATTAGACAATTCTAGAAGAAAGAGGGAAAACCGGGATATAGACACCCTCATTGTATTATTGTATTATGATCAGTTCAGGAAGAGTTAGAGAAATCTAGAGAGCATAGGAGAATAGCAGAGAGCTGTAGAAGAACATCCATGTATAGATCTTGAATTAATAGAAGAAGTTGATTCAGATTCATGGCTATTGTGTTATTCTCGGTGTATGTGTGTTAAATGCTCTGCTTATGAATATTTCTTCCTGTTATGCATTGGTTGTTATGCTGTGTGTGTATGATCTCATGTGTTGAGATTGAAATCTGAGAGGAAGTGGAGTGAGTTACAATTGTTTCTCTTATGAGCAAGGATTCCTGCAAGGAGTGCAGTTGAAGTTGTCTGCAAGGGGTGCGTTGACAGAAGGCTCAGAGAGAGATAGCTTTTGTTCTCATTCGTCGCGAAGGTGCAGTTAGGCACAGAGCTGTGCAAGGAGTGCGCAGGCTAAGGAAGGAAGTCTCGGTCATATATCTGAGCAGGAACTTTGAAAGACTGCTGCTGCAGGTGTGCGCAGATTCAAGAGAACTTCAACACTTAGACGTGCTTGAAGATTTGCCGCAAGGGGTGCGCGCAAGGTTTCTTTCTAAAGACTGAAGTTGTGGAAAAGCTCAGGAAGGATAGGCCTCTGAGTCACTGAAGATCAGCGTAGATAAGTGTGACTTGAAGTCAAGAAGAAGCGTCGCAGGGTCACGAAGCGGCGAAGTGGCGAGAGGATCGGGACCGTCCATAGAAGGGGACGCGTGTCAGAGATCAAGAGATCTCGCGAAATCGGGAGTTCACAGAGTGAAGGCCCAAGTTTTTGGTGTTAAAAGTAGCGAGACGTGAGGACACGAAGTGGCGAAGTGGTGAGAAGATTGGAGCCGTCCATCTAAGTAGGACAGGTGGCGGAGATCAAGAGATCTCGCGAACTCGAAAGCTCGCTAGGTGAGAGCCCAAGTATTGGGTACTCTGAGTCATGAGGAGATGAATATCCATTGGATCCGGATCGCGGGAGGACCGTTGGATCCACACGTGGGATCGTGCATCAGAGCCTCGCGAGAAAAGGTCCAAGAACTTGGCCAAAGAAATCGCGAAGTCGCAAGGGAACGAGGTCGCGAGTTTAGGCACCTCGGACATCGGGAGTCAACGTAGAAGTTATTCGACCTCGTGGGAAGCAAAGTTGCGAGGGAGTGAGATCGCGAGTTTCAGTGCCTCGGGTATCGGAGGCTAGAGAACCAAAAGTTTGGTATCGCAAGTAGTGAGGGCACGAGTAGCGAAATCCCTACGAGAAAATTCAACGAGTTGACTGACCGTCGGGTCTCGAAGATCCAAGAGCCCAGTGTTCAACTTTTGGACTCGCAAAGTCACGAGTTCTAATTCCCCGATAAACCCAGGAAGGGGATCGCAAGAGAGAACTGTGGGAGCAGGTTCCCCGATAGGGAAATAGAAGAACCTTAGATTTCTTCGGGCCGAGAAGAAGAACATCCTGTGAGCGGACGTGCCCGGGGAAAGGCGTGCCTGCATCAAGTGGTATCAGAGCTTAGAAAAGCTTCTTTGCTTTCTATAGCAGAGAAAAAAAAAAGAGGGAATTTACTATGCCGCCAAGGAGAAGAGGTAGATAATCACCCGATCCAGAGGAGGAAAGGGAACTGTCCAGAGAAAGGGAATTGTCCAGAGAGAGAGGTAGGCAAGTACAGAATCCAGACATGGAGAGAGAAGTGCAAAATCTTCGTGCCAGAATGGAGGACATGGAGACATCATAGAGGCGCAAAGTTGATACGGGAGATATCAGTGAATCCGAGGATGAAGGTGATGCTGGACACGGAGGAGAAGAAATCCCAGTGGAAGATGTAGCGAGTGAACGCTTACTAAAAGCTGTTGCAAGAATGAGTACAAAGGTGAAGATGGACATTCCAGTTTATGAAGGAAATCTGGATGCAGAAGAGCTGCTAGACTGGATTAGAGCTTTTGACACTTACTTCGATTATGAAGATATCGAAGATGACAAGAAGGTCAGCCATGCTGTCACAAGATTGAAGGGACACACAGCATTATGGTGGGACGAGCTGCAGGCTGATAGGCGTTGCCAAGGCAAGCAGAAAATTAAGATCTAGGACAGGATGATTGCAAAGATGAAGGCAAAATTCATTCCCAGGGACTATCAAATTTTTTTGTTCAGGAGGATGCAGAACCTGAGATAGAAGCTGATGACAGTGAAGGAGTATAATGAGGAATTTTACAGGTTAAATATCAGAGCAGGTCATCGCGAAAGAAATGACGAAAAGGTAGCCAGGTATATGAATGGCCTGAGGTATGAAATTCAAGATGAACTAAATTTGGCGACCATCCGAACGGTGGAGGATGCTTACCAATTGGCTCTGAAAGCTGAGGAGAATTTGAGCCATAAACAAAGTCAGAGGGGCCGAGGCAGGAGTCATCCCAAAGGCAAATCGGTTGCCCAAGATAAATACCAGAAGCCCAAGGATGACTGGAAGAAACCTCAGACTCAGACAGAGAGAGGTGGAAGTTCGCAGCGAGGGAGATATACTGAGCAAAGAGAACAACATACTGAGCAAAGAGGAGGATATGCTGACAATAATAGGTTTCCTCATACCAAAGGTAGAGGAAGAGGAAGAGGTGGAGTAATCACATGCTTCACATGTGGAAAAAATGGGCACAATTCAGTTGATTGTCCGGATAGGAAGAAGGATGGAGGAGAATCTCACATCGCCGAGGCACAGAGGCGAGATGTTGAGGCAGAGTACGCTGAAGGTGAAAGATCACTGGTAATGCGGAAAGTCCTTTTGACGCCAGAGAAGGAGATGGAGAACTCAGCGCAGAGGAACAGTCTTTTTAGGACTTCTTGCAAGACCAAGGGTTGGGCATGTAAGGTTATCGTGGATAGCGGTAGTACTGATAATCTCGTTTCAACCGAGATGGTAGAAAGGCTGGAGCTAGAGACAACTGATCACCCAAGTCCATACAAAGTTTCATGGCTACAGAAGGGACATCAGGTAAATGTCACTAAACAATGCTTAGTTGACATTAAGATAGGAGGATATAATGATAAGATTTTATGTGATGTTATTCCTATGGATGTCTGTCATTTATTGCTGGGTAGACCATGGCAATATGATAGAAATGTAATTCATGATGGAAGGATGAATACATATACCCTGGAGAAGAATGGGAGAACTCATATGTTGTGTCCAATAGAGGATAAAGAAGTGAAACTGGAGGTAAACAACACAGTACTTCTCATGAGTGGGAAGGAATTTCTTATGGAAGTTAAGAAGAAGGAGGATCCACAATTCTTTGTGGTCAGAAAACTGAGAATTGTTCTGACTAGCAAAAGAGTGGACGATTTTCCAGGAGAAGTTTAGGAACTGCTGGAAGAGTTCACTGATATTGTAGTGGACGAAATACCACGTTTGTTGCCACCGATGAGGAGCGTGAGTCACCATATAGACCTCATACCAGGAGCTAGTATTCCAAATAAAGCTGCGTACAGGTTGACACCACAGGAGAATGAAGAGGTTAAAAGACAGGTCCAGGAGTTATTGGACAAAGGTTTGGTCAGGGAAATCTTGAGTCCGTGTGTTGTTCCAACAGTACTCAGTCCAAAGAAAGACGGAGGCTGGAGGATGTGCACTGATTCAAGGGCGATAAACAAGATAACTATCAAGTATAGATTCCCATTGTCGAGGATGGATGATCTGATGGATTGCTTAAGTGGGGATTTTTTTTTTTCAAAGATAGATTTGAAGAGTGGATATCATCATATTCGTATGAGAGAAGGTGACGAATGGAAAACAACATTCAAGACAAACGAAGGTTTGTATGAATGGCTTGTCATGCCATTTCATTTGAAAAATGCACCGAGTACCTTTATGAGGTTGATGAATGAAGTCCTGAAGGAGTTCATTGGGAAATTTGTCATCGTGTATCTGGATGACATATTGGTTTTCAGCAAGACAAAGACTGAACACTTGAAGCATTTGGCTATTGTGATGAAGAGATTACAGCAAGAGAAGCTGTTGATAAATATGAAGAAGTCCTCATTCATGAAGACATAACTCATTTATCTGGGGTTTTTTATATCTGCAAATGAGTTGAGGATGGATCCAGATAAGGTGGAGGTAATCAAGAATTCGCCATCACCAAGGAACGTATTTGAGGTAAGAAGTTTTCATGGACTGGCTAGTTTCTACCGAAAGTTCATTAGGAATTTCAGTGAAATTAGTGCAGCAATGATGGATACAGTGAAGAAAAAACATAAATCTTTTCACTGGACTGAAGAGACGGACAAAAGTTTCAATTTGTTGAAACGAAATATTACAGAGCAACCAATTCTGGTGTTGCCAGATTTTCAGAAAACATTTCAGGTGAAATGTGATGCAAGCAGGTTTGCAATTGGAGCGGTCTTGAGCCAGGAAGATAGGTCGATTGCATATTTCAGTGAGAAGTTGAATGATCCACATATGCTAAGGAATTCTATGCCATCATGCAGGCATTGAAAAAATGGAGGCACTATTTGATTCCAAAGGAATTTGTTTTATATAGTGATAACCATGCATTACAATATGTGACTCAATAGGAAAAGTTGAATCAGAGGCATGTTAAATGGGTTGAATACATGCAAAATTTCACTTTTGTGATAAAACATATTTCTGGTATTGCTAACAAAGTTGTTGATGCTTTGAGCAGGAAGTGTTTGCTATTGCAGGAGTTCAAAGTCAGGACATTAGGCTTTGATGATCTTAAGGACATGTATGCAGATGATTCAGATTTTAAGGAGGCTTATGAAGCAGCTGAGAATCCATTTCTCAGAGACAGAAGTCAGTGGATAGATTATGTGATCCAGGATGGGTTGTTGTTCAAAGCCAATCAACTGTGTATTCCAAATTGCTCCATGAGGGAGAACTTGTTGAAGGAAAAGCACAGCGGAGGATTGGCCGGACACTTCGGTCATGACAAGAAATTTGCAAAGATGAACGAGTCATACTTTTGGCCAGGGATGCGGTCAGAAGTCAAGAAGTTTGTGGACATATGCAGGATTTTCCAGCATTCAAAAGGAAGGAAGCAGAATGCAGGATTTTATCAGCCATTGCCCATACCAGACAAGCCGTGGGATGAAATTAGCATGGATTTTATATTGGGGTTGCCAAGGACACAAAGAGGTGTTGATTCAATCTTTGTGGTAGTTGACAGGTTTTCTAAGATGGCACATTTTATCCCATGCCAAAAAATCAGCGATGCGACCCACATCACAAATTTGTTTTTCAAGGAGATTGTTCGACTTCATGGATTGCCGAAAAGCATAGTTTCGGACAGAGACACAAAATTAATAGGGAATTTCTAAAGGACACTATGGAAGAAGCTAGGAACTAACTTGATGTTTAGTTCTACTTATCATCCTCAGACGGATGGACAAACGGAGGTGGTAAATAGAAGTCTGGGAGACTTATTAAGAATCTTGGTGACAGAGCACCACAACAGTTGGGACAATGTGTTTCCACAAGCAGAGTTCGCATGCAATGATTCAATGAACCGGAGCACAGGAAAAAGTCCATTTCAGATTGTATATGGAATGCAGCCGAGAGGATTTTCTGAATTAAGGGATTCAGAACAGACTGATACTAGCAGTGCTAGTGCAGAAGAATTCACTGAAGCAATGAAATAACTTCACACCAGGGTGAAGGAGCGACTGTTGAAATCAAGCCAGGAGTACAAGCGCAGAGCAGATCAGCATAGAAGACAACTTCGGTTTGAAGTTGGTGATTAGGTTCTAGCGCATTTGAGGAAAGAAAGGTTCCCGAGGGGAACATATAACAAGCTGAAGATGAAGAAAGTCAGACCATGCAAGGTTTTGAAAAATATAGGAGAGAATGCTTATGAGATCGAGTTACCAGAAGGCATTGGAATATCTCCGATATTTAACGTTTCAGATTTATATCCATATAAAGCTGATGGAGTAGGAGTCGAAAGTGATGAACAACCAGAAGTTCAATGGCAGAAGCAGATGCCAGTTGCAGAGAAGCCACAAATGGAACAGATACTGAATAAACGAGCGGGTAGGAAAACCAGGAGGAAAGAATATTTTGAATATTTGGTTAAGTGGAAGGGTCATCCAGTTGAAGATGCTAGCTGGGAGACTGAAGCAGAGATTCAGAAGCATGGACATACCATGCAGGAGCTCATGGACAGGAGCCCATGCAAATTTTCAAGCGAGGGAGTATGATGCAGGAGAATCCCTCACGACAACCAAAACCAACGTGGAAGCAGAAGACAACTGGAAGACATCCAACACAAGTTTTTGAATTTTAAATTTCCCTTTAAGTTGATGCGCAAACATAAATGAGATCATTTAATTTAAGCGCCTTGGTAAAATGTAATCAGACCTCAATCCATACGCTCTCGTCTGAGATAGCTTGGTAAAGATGTAATCAGACCTCAAGCCATACGCTCTCGTCTGAGATAGACAGAGGCATTTATAGTAGTAGTTGCAGGTAGATAGAATTAAATTCTTAGATTAGACAATTCTAGAAGAAAAAGGGAAAACTGGAATATAGACACCCTCATTGTATTATTGTATTATGATCAGTTTAGGAAGAGTTAGATAAATATAGAGAGCATAGGAGAATAGCAGAGAGTTGTAGAAGAACATCCATGTATAGATCTTGAATTAATAGAAGAAGTTGATTCAGATTCATGGTTGTTGTGTTATTCTCGGTGTATGTGTGTTAAATGCTCTGCTTATGAATATTTCTTCCTGTTATGCATTGGTTGTTATGCTGTGTGTGTATGATCTCATGTGTCAAGATTGAAATATGAGAGGAAGTGGAGTGAGTTACAATTGTTTCTCTTCTGAGCAAGGATTCCTGCAAGGAGTGCAGTTGAAGTCGTCCGCAAGGGGTGCGTTGACAGAAGGATCAGAGAGAGATAGCTTTTGTTCTCATTTTTCGCGAAGGTGTAGTTAGGCACATAGCTGTGCAAGGAGTGCGCAGGCTAAGGAAGGAAGTCTCAGTCGTGTATCTGAGCAGGAACTTTGAAAGACTGCTGCTGCAGGTGTGCGTAGAGTCAAGAGAACTTCAACACTTAGACATGCTTGAAGATTTTCCGCAAGGGGTGCGCGCAAGGGTTCTTTCTAAAAGCTCAGGAAGGATATGCCTCTGAGTCACTGAAGATCCGTGTAGATAAGTGTGACTTGAAGTCAAGAAGAAGTGTCACAGGGTCACGAAGCGGCGAAGTGGCGAGAGGATCAGGACCGTCCATAGAAGGGGATGCGTGTCAGAGATAAAGAGATCTCGTGAACTTGGGAGTTCGTAGAGTGAAGGCCCAAGTGTTTGGTGTTAAAATTAGCGAGACGTGAGGATGCGAAGTGGCGAAGTGGAGAGAAGATTGGAGCCGTTCATCTAAGTAGGACAGGTGGCGGAGATCAAGAGATCTCGCGAACTCGGAAACTCGCAGGGTGAGAGCCCAAGTATTGGGTAGTCCGATTCATGAGGACGCGAGGCGCGAGGAGGTGAATAGCCATTGGATCCATATCGCGGGAGGACTGTTGGATCTGCACGTGGGATCGTGCATCGGAGCCTCGCAAGAAAAGGTTCGAGAATTTGGCCATAGAAATCGCGAAGTCGCGAGGGAACGAGGTCGCGAGTTTTGGCACCTTAGACATCGGGAGTCAATGTAGAAGTTATTCAACCTCGTGGGAAGCAAATTCGTGAGGGAGCGAGATCGCGAGTTTCGGCGCCTCGGGTATCAGAGGCTGGAGAACCAAAAGTTTGGTATCGCAAGTAGTGAGGGCGCGAGTAGCGAAATCCCTCTGGGAAAAGTCAGCGAGTTGAATGACCGTCGGGTCTCGGAGATCCGAGAGCCCAGTGTTCAACTTTTGGACTCGCGAAGTCACGAGTTATGATTCCCCGATAAACCCGGGAAGGGGATCGCAAGAGAGAACCGTGGGAGCAAGTTTCCCGATAGGGAAATAGAAGAACCTTAGAGTTCTTCGGGCCAAGAAGAAGAATATCCTGTGAGCGGACGTGCCCTGGGAAAGGCGCGCCTGTGTCATGGAGGCAATGAGACCTTAGGATACATTAGGATCATTGCAAACAATAAAACCATCATTTTGACATTTTCATAACCTGTCAAAATTTCTAATAGTTGTCCAATCTATCTTGTAGAGGTTAAGTACACATCACATTTGTTCAAATTGGCTCCACTACCATAAATTTCGCTCAAAGTACATACCTAGTATAGACTCTAGGCTATTCCTTAGCTTGCATCATACAAACTACGGTGATATTTACCCATTATTATTTTGTATTTTTATATAAAATAATATATGGGTAAATAATATTTTTATAGTTATTTTGAATTATTTTATATTTTTATATAAAATAATATATGGATAAATAATATTTTTACAGTTATTTTGAATCGATGAAGAATTTTTTTTTCTTGTGAGCATGGTCTGGTGATTAGTTGATCATTAGAAAACTTGAGGTTTAAAGTTCAAAACATGTGTAGAATTCAAACCACATATTTAAAAACTTGTAGTTTTCTTTCTGGCTGGCAATTTGTTCATGGTAAATCAAATTTAGTAAATTGGGATTTATTGTAAAACAATTTTTTTTAACATAATATAGTGGTTTTCTTATGTACCCATCAATGCAATCATCCCCAGATATAATATTTATTCAATTTTAGAGACATACTGTTCTTAATGAACATTAGGCTGAATAGAGACATTGTTCGCAAGGAAGATGTATACAGTTGTAGGTTTAAGCAATGGGTGGGGAACGTTGTGCGACTCTATATTCTTTTATTGACTAAATATTGGATTGCAAACCCATGTCTAAGTACCCATAAAGAGTAATGGTATCATATGTTAATGGAAATGGTATCATATGGTAACAAAAAAATTGAGTATGAGCTATGATTTATGAAGGAATTGTTTCCCAAAGGTTGACCAATGAAATCGATTCATCATAAATATGTTAATGAAATATG
>ML778700.1:613712-642857 GCA_009831015.1 Picea engelmannii
AAAAATGGAGGGAGAGAGAGAAGCAAAGGAAGGGAGAGAGAGAGGTAAAGAGATATATGGGGGAATAGGTGGGGAGAGACAAATGGAAAGAGGGAGAGAGGGAACACGGGGTAGGGGGGAGAGAGAGGGGGGGGGGAGAGGGAGATGGAGAGTGAGATGGAGAGAGAGTTTGGGAGGGAGAGAGAGAAATGGAGAGGGAGGGGGATACAAAGTGAGGGGAGTGAGGGGGAGAGAGAGCACTAGTAGAAAAAGACAAATTTATGACTAAAAAATGACTAAAAATTGCATATAAATGACTAATTTTAGTCACGTGACTACTAGTAGTATATTGCCAGACATATATAACATGACCAAATATATGACTAAAAACATTTAGTCATTTATTGGTAGTTTTGGTTGATCGTTTTGGTCGTAACTTTAGTTATTGTTTTAGTCATTAATCGTTGTTCATTGGTCATTTATTTGGTCATGGTAGTCCATTATTGTCGTTAACAAGTAGTAAATTTAGTCATTTGTATCATTTATTTTCGTCAACTGGTAGTATATTTAGTTATTGTAATCATCATTTTCCTTCAATGGGTAGTATATTTAGTCATTGTAATCAATATTTTCCGTCAACTGGTAGTATATTTAGTCATTTTGTTTCTCTAATTTCCATCCATTGGTAGTATATTTATTCATTGTTTTAGTCATTGATTGTCATCAACAAGTAGTAAATTTAGTCATTTGTATTAGTTATTGTCCTCAACTAGTAGTATATTTAGTCCTTTTGATTCACTAATTTATGTATATTGGTAGTGTATTGATACAATGTTTATTAGTTGCATAATCATTATATTTACTACAAGTTTAGTAGTAAATGTCCAATTATACAATGATATGAATAATTTTTTATTTACCATAAATTAATTGTCTAATGCAAAAATAAACATAGTACTAAACTTAAATTAAAACACTAAATAACTTAGCATTAAACTTAAATTCAAAAATTAAATAACTTAGTATTAAAATTAAATTAAAAATAAATAAAAGATAAAAGATTGATTCTAACATGATCATGATAAAAAACTAAAGTAATCTGACATAAAATCAAATTAAAACATATAATATTGCAATTTAAATGAACTGCAAGATGACCATATATATAATAAAAAATGTTAAAAGTAGTATAGTGTTGTGATTGAGAGTTTCCAAGTATGCAAAGACACCATAATATAATATCCATGAACAATGTACATTCAAACTACTGAATGCACAGAAAATCAAATTAAAACATATAATATTGCAATTTAGATGAACTGGAAGATGATCACACACACACACACACACACACACACACACACACACACACACACACATTAGAAAATATCAAAGTCCACAAATACACCATAATAAAACATCCATCATAATAAAATATCCATGAACACTAATATGCATTCAAACTACTACATAAACATAAAATAAAATTAACACATAATATTGTGAACTGAAAGATGATCATATATATATATATATATATATATATGATACAACCTAAGTCGGCCTAATGGTTAAAAACATGTGTTTCCTCCTAAGAGGTCACAAGTTCAAATCTAGAGGGGGGTAGGGTATGTATACCTCCGTAGACTTTACTGGTCAAATCTTCGGGCGGAGGGGGTCCCTTGTCCCACAAACAAAGGGGTCTCATACACCAATTTGGTGTGTCTTGGCCATGACCTTAAAAATAGATTTTATATATATATATATATATATGCCAAAGGAGTACAATACTATCACTGACTGCCACACACTGAGAGTTTCCAAATTTGCAAATACACCATAATATAAAAAATCCCCGAACATGCAGTCATTCAAACAACTATCACTAAGAGTTTCCAAGTCTGCAAATACACCATAATATAAAATATCTCTGAACATACATTCAAACAACTGCATAAAAGCAATGGACCAAGTTGTCTAATAGCTGTGATAAAAATCATCTATGTCATTTTTTGCAAATATTTCAAAGGCCATCATGTGAAGCTTCCTTCCTTCTCTTTTAAACGGATAGATCCATCTATTTTATCTTCATAAAAAATGGGTATGTTACTTGTGACCTTTATAACATTTTCATTTTCATCTCCTCATCCACTCAATTTCACTCCATGTATAATAGATAATGAGTGAATCTGTCTGATGCCCATAATAGCATCGTTATACGGATCCAACAACTTTACTTTGTTTCCTTCTTGGAGTTTATGATCAATATATTTCTGCAAAAAAAAAACAGAAATACACATTATCTTGAGATATGAAAAATGTTAAAACAAGAATTGTATTCTAATATTTAACATATAATTATTGCAATCACCTCAAGTTCACTACTACCACTATGAATATATTGCAAATTATTCTCGATTTCAACGTCAATATCATCACTATTAATATTGAGATCACTTAGTGCATATCTCATAGCTCTTTTGATCAGGACTTTTCCTTTTCATCATGTTTCTTTTATAGAGTTTCCTTGCATGAGGTTTCATCATGCAAAACAAATATACAACATTCACAAGTATGAAGAATGTCTTATTAAGCATTCAAAAGTATGAAGAATGCAAGATTTTTTTTGTTGTCAAAAATAACATCTTAAGCATGAAAATATATGACAAAACATTGGGACAGATTAACTTTCACAACAAAAATTTGATTACCTCAAATTCAACATCACAATCAACAATGTCCTTTACACATTTCTCGGTGAGTTTTTCATGATCACTATGACCAATATTGACATACTCTTGTGTAGTCTTCAAAGCTTTGTTGACATTATAAATGCCTTTTCCTTTTGGGAACACTGCATCTTTCGTATGATTTCTCTGCATGTGGTTTAACCATCATGCAAAAAAAATATACAACATTTAAATTAGGAGCAAACTGTCTCCAAGGCAACTGATCTCTTTTTCAAACAATGAAACAACAAAATTGCAACAAGCATTGGTAGGGATGTAAAGAAGAAGTTCAGAACATGAAACATTGTAATGAGCCTTCAAATCTCTTTTAGGATATGATAGTTATGATATTAAAAGCATTAAAATCATTATTTTACAAGAAATGATCTCATTTTCCAAGGAAGTTAACCTTACAGTTCATAACTTTGGATATTTGTAGTCGAGTTGCCTTAGCAAAAAGTAACACTATATGTCAATAGTAAAAAAATGTTGGACAACTGAGAGGTGGGGGGGTGAATTAGTTGTTACCATGCTTAAACAATTATTCTTATTTTAAACTCTTTACAAATCACTCAATGTCTATCACAATAATGCAGGGAGGTAACCAATATAATATTCAACACCAATCACACACATGGAATATACAGAGACAGATATTTCTTGAGAAAAACCATAAAGGGAAAAACCTCTTCTTATTGATATGATAAGTAATCTTTATTTTATGTACATTATCATTCTTATGAGCACCAACTCATTGTGAGGCTTTCACCTCTATTCTGCAAGATGCAACTTGTTGAGAGCACCAAATCTCTGGTTTCTCTAGCACCCACTAGAAGGTAACACCAACTCCCTAAGTGTTCCAGCACCAACTGGATGGAAGCACCAACTTCCAGTCACATAGGCACCGACCTGTATAACAGAGAACAATAGTTCTCCCTTGCACCACCCTTCCACCCTGGTTTTTCTGGCTGCAACTAGATGGAAGATACAAATCCCTGTGTTCAAGCACCCACTTGAAACTCTGATGACATCAGTCCTCCCTAGCGCCTCCCTTCCACCCTGAAATATAAATATTTTCCTTTTACAACTTTATCACGGTGATACAACATTTATCTATGACTTACCAATATCATCACTGTTTTTCTATACTTCTTTTCTCTACCTGCATCAGTGTCTCTCTCCTCGTGTCTATTGCACTTTTTGTTCTTCTCTCAGATATGTGTTTTTGTTCATTTTTTCTTCTTCACTTCATCTCCTGCACACTGCATGCTTCTACCCTCATGAATCACACTCAACAGCCGCTACAATGTCTTCTTTGTTCTGCATTTTTATATTCTCTGTGCACCAACTACATCCTCTGCACAATGCCTCTGCATACTCTTTACAACGTCACTATTCTGCTCCTTTACTGCATCTCTTCCTCATCACTGCATAGCTAACACGTAGTCCTATCTCACTTCTTTGTTCTACATCCTTTTTTCATGTCGAGTCCTTTACCTGATCATCATGGCAACTCTTCTTCATCTCTAATGGTTAGCTCCATGCGTTCATCATTATTGGGCATTATGCTGAGATTCCTTAGCTTGTTTGGAAATCGAGACTCTTCGTCTTCTCTGTCAGTTACAGCCAGTCAATTATGGCTTCTTTGGCTTATATCCCCTTTCTTCACGTGACCACCGGTGGTGACCAAGAACTTATTCAAAAGGTGCTTCCCGATTTTTTTCTAGTGAGTGTTGGCTCCATTTCATGAGATGACCTTGGGCTATGAACTTCATGTAACAAAGCGATTGTAGGCATGTACAAAGGTGGTTTATACCAAACTTATTTTCACCCCGTAATTCATCATGAGCCTCCACGCGTCCTTTCTCCAAAACCATGTTTTCAATTGTGGCCCAGTCATGAAAAATTAAGGACCGAGCATGTTTTGGCCCCGCAATGAAGCATGACTGTCAATCTCACGATATTGATAGTACTCTTTAATGGATGGTTCATATCTTTCCTCTAAAGTCTACGGACCAAATCTATCCTTCCTCCATCAACATTTGAGGTTTCCTTCATGAACTGAGCTCCAAGAGTTTCAAATCTCAAACCTTGTTGCTGCTGACATCTGTCCTCTTCAATCGATGAATCTGCCTTCTTTCATTTGTCCATGCACAATCCTTGGTCTCGGTGATTAGATGACACGTGTCCCTCCAAACCAATGGACCTCGTTCACTTCAGGACTTTGAGACTTTGGCAATATCAAACCTTTATTTACTTTTTCCCGGAGTTGACAATCCATTGATGCATTTACTCTCTAATCCAATGGCTACCCTCCGCTCAGGGACTTCAACCTTCGGGACTTAGGGTCTTTGGGTGAGTAATGGTGGTAAAACTCCTGAAGAAAAACTCCCAAAGTGACGTAACTCTTGCGTCACTTGATGATGTGTCATGAGCTGAGAAGCAGCCACATGTCACTCGAATTTGTGATTTCCACGTACCTGAAATGCCGAATCAACTTGACACTTGTCATTTTCAGATTTTTCCACATGTCCTTGCTGACATAGTCTGCCACATGTCCATGCTGACATGGTTTTCTAACGTGGTCTACCACATGTCCTTCTTGAATCAATGGTCCTCATTCTCCCTTTGATCGATGGTTGTGATCAAATCGTGACTTCACATGTTGGGTGTTTGAATGTGAGCCAACCCTGACTCTTTCAACTCCTGATATCGGAAATACTCTATATCAATGACCCACGACCCTTTTTGATCCAATTGTCCAGATCTTATTAGGACTTCATGTTTTGCGAGTTTCTACAACTCTTACCTTTGACTTTTCCAGTTTGCAAGTCAGCGAAATGATGATCTCTCGCCAGGTGTCCTCTAGATCCAACGATTCAGATCTTATCATGATTTCACGTTTCGTGAGTTCCTACAACTCTTACCTTTGACTTTTCCAGTTTGTGAGTCTGCAAAATGTTGATCTCTCGCCATGTGTCCTCTGGATCCAATGGTTAAGATCTTATCGTGATTTCATATTTTGCAGAATTGGAGGATGGCTCTTAGCCTTATCCTCTTCGAAGTTATACTGGATCCGATGACTATTGGTCCTTAGTATTCAGATACAATGGATCAGATCTGTACTTCTCCTCTATGCTCCCTCTGGTCACTGGACTCTGATCTAATGAACATTGGGTATTCAATATTGGTGATCGAATGACCACTGTTGCTCCTCCTCCTGAGCCTTGGCTTTCTCAAATATATAAGTGTCAAGGGCCATGCCTTTGATCCTTCTATGAGCCATGACCTTTGATCCTTCTGTGAGCCTTGATGTATGGGATCTCATCTGTGCATCTCAGAACGCTATCTATCTTGAGCTTTGATCTCTGCATACTGTTTGCTTCTTCGCCTGATCTTACGCTATTATTGTTTTTTCATCGATGCATACTCTGATATTACATCAATGATAAGAACAATTTTCCTATAAACATGCCAACAATATCCCCCTTTGGAATTGATGGCAACCCTGAAAGACTCCACTATTCTACTTAGATGCATTGATTGTAGCATCCAGACCAATCCTTTTCTCCCCCTTTGACATCAATGTCAAAGAAAACATGCTCCCCCTGAGCTATTGCAGTACTTGTCAGAGGTATCAGATACTCAACCAATACATACTCCCCCAGAAAGGATGGATTCTCTTATTTGTATCTAACCTGTTATCACCTTAATTTTTTTTTTTGTCGGGATCAAAAATAAAAAAAAATCAGAAATTTAGCGAAATGCTATACCACAATAGAGGCGTGTTAGTTTAGGGGGGCCAGATATATCCCACGGAATATATATAAATATAGCAGAGGTGAGAAGGGAGTATCTCAGTGGACCGTCGATTTTGAAGAATCCTGAATCCACGGTTGAGGCCCACATCAGGCCGACAAATAGCACAGAACTTAATATTGCGAAGGAAGACTAGGGAAAACCATTATGGTTTTGATGGGGAATGTGTAGTGCTCTTACACATACATTGGGGCAGACAATGGATTTCCCAAATCCACTTTTCCCATGGCCCCGATGTCACGTTATTCAAAAATGTCACATTAATAACTTGTGGGAAGGATGGCAGTTGGTCAAATTACTCCACATCATTGATCCAGGTGTTGTTCCAGAGTCTGTACTTAAGGCTAGAAAGTATAGGATCTAGGCATCTGAAAGTGGTGTGAAAGACAAAAATGGAGGAGGATCAACCTTCGGGAAAGTAAGCTAAGGCTGATTTCAACGTTGCCTTTGTCTTGCTTCCAAAAGTTCTTGGATACTTATATCTCGTTCAATGGCGGCCCATGAATGTTTGAGTTCTACCCGGGTGGTGGTTGTTTTAAGTATGGTGTCGAAAAGGTTCAAATCGATGGTGGTTTGATCTGACAAGCCAGGTTCAATATTGGGTTGTCTGGCAACGAGAACATTCATAGAGGAACTAGGAAAGTTAAAGGAAAGTTCGATGTTTAGGATGTTGCCTCAAATTTTGGATCGTAAAAGAGTACTCTCAAAACAAAAATCACAGATAGAATGCAAACCAAAGTCCTTTTCCCGTAACTGAGTTAATTTTTAATAAATCATGTGAAAAATGTGAGAAAACATTAAGTTGTCTATAATGTGAGGCTCCTATCAAGGGAGAATCTCACCCTGTAAACAGAAGAAGAAAAAAGACAAGAAGAAATCTGACGAAGCATAAAATATAAAGATCTAAAAAATTCACAGGTCTTGTACCTGCTAATAGCCGATACATAGGAAAAACTGCAAACAATTAGACATCTAAAATTTGATCACCACGGTAGACGTTATACAAAATTGAAGTGAAGCATTCATCATACATATACATGCGAAATGAAATTGAATATAAGATAACAGAGGAAACAAACTCATAACTCAGTCTTGACAGAATCAGGAATGTTCAGATTGCTTTGTATTAATTTTCAAATGAGAAAAAGTCTCTATTACAATCAGCCAAAAAGGTCTAGCCCTCTTTTTTTTCTTCAAAATTCCTATTTATACAAACTTTTGAACATTTGAATTTCAATCATTCTCGAAATTTTCAGTTACAAAATGGGAAGTTCAAGCGTTTCGCTTCTTTGCCTTTGTCATATTTCATGTGGGTGGATCACCTTCCTTTCTTTACTCTTTGGGTTCTAAAAATAAGACAGGCAGACACATGTCATGATTTGGTGCCGGAAACCTGTCCTTTCGCCTACTTGGTGCAAGTGACACACCTCTCTACCAACTAGGCTATCAACCTGGAAGGCTCTGCTTGGTGGTTTGCCTCAAAAGTGTAACAATCCTTTGCTAACTGTGGCAACCTTCCTCCCACTTGTCGGTCTTTGGCGGTGATGGAACATAACTGTATACTTGGTTTTATTAACCATTTATCCACTTGGACTATGTCAGTATGGTTGATCTGTGTTATTTCATCCTGCTCTTTTTCCTCGTTCTCCTTGATATTGAGCAGGCGCTTGTCTATATCAATTTGGCCCAGTGTCCCAGTGTTGCTTCCATTATCGAGACTCAACAAACTTTCATCTATCAAGATGAAGGTTTCTTCACAAGAGTTTCTTACCTCTTTAGATCATTCTCTACTCTCTGATATGTTTCGCTCCCACGCCTTCATCAAGATGTTACCTCTGGTCTTCTCTGGGATGGAGAGCTTGGAACTACTTCCCATTTCCTTTTTCATCGTGGCTATGAAAACCTCTTAGAAAGAAACCTGAGCCGCCCCAGCTTCTCTTTCTCTCAAAGAGATGTCTTCCAACACTCGATCAATGTTCTGACAGTGTTTTTTAATGGTTTCCACTTTAGCAAGTAAATCTTGCTGAGTTGTTGACACTCTTTTTCAGATTTCAATAGCTTGGGATTGGAATATCCCGATATCTGTCACCTAGCTCTTAGCGAAATTTAATTTTTCCTGTAACTGCCCTATCAATTCTTCTTGCTGGATTATCTGTGACTGACTGGTTTGGGCCGACAACTGTGTTTGTTCGAGATCATATTTGAGCAGCTCGATTTCTTTTTGATCGACTACTTTGACTAGCTCTAGGCCTGTGTTCACCTGATCTCTGACAGTAGCTTATGTTGTAGCTAGCTTAGCCTCCAAAATTCTGATCAAGCAGTTCTTCCGCATTAATTGTTCTTTTATGGATCCGAAAGAGTATTGGTTGGCTGTATCAAAAGCCCCCAACGTCCCTACTATCTGAGTTGTGAATTCCCCCTTTTACATGGCTTTCCCATCGGCTAGGATTTTGAATTTTTTGGCTACCGTGCTCGCTTCTCAGTAAAGCTCTTGCTTCACAACCGCCTTTCTCTTCTTATCAAAGAAAAATTCATTCAGAGGCAATTCTTCTACAGTAATGGGCATTATTTCTTCACTGAAAATCCATCCCTCACCAAGGGTCCCCTTCGTGGACTGTAGGGGGGTGACAAAAGTGATGGGACTGTCAATTTGCTTAGATTATTTCCCCGGGGTAACCTCCGAGGCTGGCTTGCTTGAAGGGTTGGGGGTCTCGGTTTCCTGTTTCAGCCCTCCGGTTTGCTTTTTCTTTTCCTAATTCTCCTTCTGGTCAGGTCCTAAATCTTTGGAGCCCTTGGCTTCCGTTTGTTGTACATCTGTGGTCGGTGGATTCTTACACTGTAAGACTGGGGGAAGGCAGCTTCGTTGGTGTTCCTGAAATTTGAAGAAATCGACCATCTCCTTGGGTGACAGGGTTTGAATCTGACTTAGGACCTCAGCATAATATCTCGCTCCTCGGAAGATGTCATCATGAGGCGAATGCTCATGTTCATATCTTGTTAGGCCATAACTCGCCATGTGATTACCCACGACCTTGTGTGGGTCGTGTTTCTTGAACTCAATGTGGACCAATTTAATATCTTCTAAGGCCGTTGCCTCATCTTTTGTGTGTTTGAAATCTTATAAAGAATATGTATTCAAATGGATGGGGAAGGGCGGCCATACCTTCTTTGAAAAACCTTTAATCTCTTTGCTTATGCCACCGATCATGGTTTGCCTGGAGATTTCGCGACATACCAGCCTATCTGGTATAAATGGTGGTAGAGAATAAAGTTTTGGACAGATGGCGGCTTAAGAAAAGGGAGTCATGATATGATAGACTGGTTACTAACAGTCCCTTTAAATAGTATAACTGATCTTCCTTTTTGTAACTTGTATCTATTTTAGAATTATGAGGAAGTCAGAACGTTTTAAATTCCACGCAAAATTCCTCTATATAGGTTTGTTCTCAAGATTATAGAAGCATGGAGAAAGGAGGAGCATGCCCTATGTGCAAGAAAACTTTGTAAATCTATGGGGCTGGAATGAATACGTGGGTGCAAGGGAAGATTTCAGAATTTTTATGAAAAGATTCTAATTGGTGGTGTTATGAGTCTCGTTTTCTCTCATAGTGTGTGATTGTTGTTATTCTACATTTCATTTTTTCTTTCCTCTGTCTAAATTGAGAAATTAAAAGTTCATAATTCATTATTCAATGCTCTCGGCTTGGCGATTTAGACTATGTTTATCTCTTCTAAACCATTTCAGAATTCATTACTATAATGCTCTGATAATAGTTGTGTGTTTCTTTTCTTCTAATACCATCTAAATTTTCAAGTATAAACTCAGAAGTCACTTCCTCATTTAGCCTTTTCCTCTTAATTGTTTTCATGATTTGGAAATGCATCCTACATTCCTGACCCCATATCCCAAAGGTCATCTTTAGTTCTTCAACAACTTTATAAAAACCTCCAAAACAAACCAAATCTAGCCACCGATTGCCATATATATATCAAGTGACACGAGAGATCCCTCTCCGAGTTGAGAAGTCTAGTGCCTTAGCTCTAAAGCTGGTTGAAATAGTTACCTCTGTCGTTTGTCTATTTAGTCGGACATATTTACAGAGTGCTAATATTTTGGCGCCGTTGTCAGGGACGAAATTGAAAATTTGTCTGTGGGAAGAACGACATGGTTGAGTTATAAGGTATGAGAGCAGCAGACACTTAGGCACATATTGGTTGTATTCTTGATCTGGTGACTCCACACCAGTTTGAAGGCGACTCCACTAATAAAAGAATCATGAATTTCCAATGGTGACTCCACTCTCAATGCTTCAAGCGCAAGACAAAGACTTGACTGAAAGATAAGATCCCTTGACAGGGGCAAGGAAAAGCATCATGGAGGAAAACATGTACTCAAAATGGGACCTCTTCCAAAGAATTTTACTTTTCATTTTAAGTTGCCTCTGCTCCTTCCTTGAACATGTCAAATGAATTTTCCTTTACCTATTGTATTTTAATGATGATCTTGAAATACTTGCAATTATATTTCATCCTCTCTATGTTGCACATGCATACCCTCACCTTGTCATTGGTTCTGATAAAAAAAATTCACCCGGGCCACACAATGACAATGACCAGGTTGATGAATCCCATGAGACTTAGGATGATGTTCCTTCCACAGCTCTTAGTCCAACATCCCCCAAGGTCCGACATAGATATATACCCTTAAAGCTACCCCAAACCCTTCATGATTTCCCTCCAAATTACTATGAGTACCTACCTGTGTTTGATGGAGAGTCGGATATCATCTCGACTGAAAAGCACATTCAAGGGTTTGAGAATTTTATAGATTTATTCGAGATTGACCATGATGATGTGTGCATGAGGGTTTTCTCTCAATCCTTGAAAGGAGACACCAAACACTGGTTCAAACATTTACATCCAGAAACCATCATCTCATGGGTAGAATTGAAAAAGGTCTTTTTAAAGTTTTGGGGCAAGGAGAAATCCTTAGAGATGCAACTCACTAAGTTTTATGCCTTGAATAGACACAAAAATGAAGCTATTTCTGTATTCAGTAGAAAGTTTTCTAGCGTCCATTATAATTTGTCCGAAGAAATTCAACCCTTTGAAGCTGCTTCCATGCTCCATTATGCAACTACTCTTCATTCGAATTTTTCTTTCCTCCCAATGGAAAGAAGACCTGAGTCCTTACAACAAATGTTTAGTGATTCTTAGGAAATTCAACAAAACATCCAAGCATGTAAACCGATCCAGAATGAGGGGTTGAATGCTCAAGAACATGAAAGTAAATATGAACAAAAAATAGTTGATTGGAATCTTGAGCATAGAATTGACGATACCATAGGTCCTCTCGAAGTTTCCAATGCAAATGATTTTGCAAAGAACTATATTCCACTTGTTGAAAGAAGAGATGCTGATTTAGTTTCTGATCCACCTCATGATAAGTAGGGGGCTTATGGTTTTATGTATTCATTTGTAGACAATCATGAAAATGAATTTGCAAATCAGTTTGTTGAAGAACATGTTGATGTTCCAGGGTTGTTCTTGTTAAATGATATTTCATATGTTTCTGATTTACCTATATATGATGAATACGATGATGATTGTAATGATGACTCCTTGGAACAACCAACTGCATGTTCCCTATCAGAATTGTTTTTCAACAGTATAGTGAAATGACTCAACCTACATATCACAGTTGTAGAGGAAAGGATATCGGATCAACTAAAGGAGATCCCCCAACTTTATGTTTTGTTTCATTTAAGTTGTTGAAAGAGAACTCTAAAATCATCATTGAGGAAAATGAATCTGTGCTTATGAAAAATCACGCTAAATCAATGGAGCAGAATGACAATATGTCACAACACTCTTTTCATGTGCTTGAAAACCCCATTACTTATGCTGAAATGCATCCATCTGTTGGGGATAAAATTGAAGACAGTTTCAAATCAGGTGGGACAACCTTACCATTATGTTTTTCTTCTTTCGAATTATTGAAGAAAAATATTTGTAGTACCTCAGGTCAAGAATATTCCAGGCATGAGCGGAGTGGTGATTATAATTCTATGAACAATCACATAAAATGTCATGTCAGCTCAGATTTATAGTCTATGTTCAACTATCAGCCTGAAAAGGAAGAAGAAGTTGCTCCAAAAACTATTGTTCAAGGTCATTTTCTTTCTCCTGAAATCAATATAGATTTTCAACATGAAAAAGTGTTTCAAAGTGTTTTCTCTTCCCTTGAGAATGACGTGGTGGTTTAGTTTTTAAACAACATAGACATGGATGAGGATTCTAAAAATGCATTTATGGAAACTTCCAGCAATGAACAAACAAATGACATAGATTTTTAGGAAAGAAACAACGCAGTGTATGCCACTTTTCAATCAGAAATACAGAAAGATAATGAAGAGGCAGTAGTTTTATTTGATTCGTTTGAAAATCATGGTTTTAAAAACGCATCCATGGGAACTCTAGACTGTGAAATAGTGCATGTTGTTGGCTTTTCTCATTTGAAATAATATTACGAGCAGGAACTTATCTCCATTCATTCATTTGAAAGTCAAAATGACAGTCCTCAAACAAATTTTCAAAAGTTTAATGAAACCAAGTCAGAATTGTTTGATGAATAAGAGGATGCACATAATTTGGTTGTCACATTTGAAGATGTTCCAAGATGTACGAATGTTTTTGTTGATATGCATGGGAGAGTAGAAAAACTTATCACTACCATTTCATTTGAAAATGTGTTTCCAGTTATCGTCTTTTACATTTGTCTGCCTGCTTAAGAAAAATGTGATCCAGAAAAAATCGGGAGGCCAATTGCTTGACTAGTTGCATTGGCACTTCAACATCACTTGACTAAGTATTTCATATCAACAGTCTTAGAATATATAGAAGTGTGCAAATAAGTTTTTCAGTCAAGAATTTTTCAGTTTGAGTTTTCTAGTACTACATACAGTCAGCTTTTAATAATATACTTGAACATCCAGCATACAGTTGGAAGCAGTGCGCAGAGATTGGTTTTTAGCCGATGCTAGTGTTTTGGGAGAAGCCCAATGGATTAAGAACTAGATATACGAGTTATTTTCTACCTCGCTGGGAGGATATCATACCCAGTTGGAGCCAATGTTATCACCTTAATTTTAATTTTTTTTGTCAGGATAAAAAAATAAAAAAAAAATCAGAAATTTAGCGAAATGCTATACCACAGTAGAGGCGTGATAGTTTGGGGGCCCAAATATATCCCATGGAATATAGATAAATATAGTGGAGGTGGGAATGGAGTAGCTCGGCAGACTGTTGATTTTGAAGAATCCCAAATCCACGGTTGAGGCCCACATCGGGATGACAAATAGCACGGAACTTAATGTCGCGAAGGCAGACTGGGGAAAACCATTATGGTTTTGATGGGGAACGTGTCGCGCTCTTACACATACAATGGGCCAGACAATGGATTTCCTGAAACCACTTTTCCCACAGCCTCGATGTCACGTGATTCAAAAATGTCACATCAATAACTCGTGGGAAGGATGGCAGTTGGTCAAATCACTCCACATCACTGGTCCAGGTACTTTCCCAGATGACATATCAAAAGGACGCCATCACATAACTAACTCAAAGATCCTCATTTGAAATGGATTGATGAAGCGTGGCACACCAATGTACTATGATAGTAATTTGTGATTAAAATGAAAAGACTATCAAATCTCAGATATGAAATCGTTTTATCCTACTCTGGGAAATTGCCATCTTATGCATAAGAAAAACAAGCTCGACTTGTGTTGATTTCCAGAGTCCTGTAAATTCAAAGGGTGGCCAAATCATGGTCCTTGAAAAGTCTGAAAGGTATGGATAATACTCATCAAACGGTGTTTGGCGTGACTAGGTTCTCAACTAACGTGCCAAGCAGGTCAATAAGTAAGAAAGAAAGATGGGTCTTGTAGATACTGACAACTAAATTTGATACCGAACCTACAACTGAGATAGAGTCGGGGGTCAAATTAAACCCCGTTATGAGGGATATCATCATAAATGAGCATGTGGAAAACACCTACCATCCAGCTTCAAAGAGGAAGAGGAGAAAAAGGTGGAATACGAAGGCTAAAACCGAAATCATAGAGAGTGTTGGAGAAAATCTCGCTTGGTTGAGTACCCTGGAAGAGGAAATCACCAAGATGAGGTAAATCCTCAAGTAAATTTAGGTGTGTTTCAGAAATTTTTGGACAAATAGCGGCTTAAGAAAAGGGAGTCCTGATATGACAGACTGGTTACTAATGGCCCCTTTAAATAGTATAACTTTTCTTCCTTTTTGTAACTTGTCTATTTTAGAATTATGAGGAAGTCTAAACGTTTTAAATTCCACGCGAAATTCCTCTATATAGGTTTGGTCTCAAGAGTATAGAATCATGGAGAAAGGAGGAGCCTGCCCTCTGTGTAGGAAAACTTTGTAAATCTATGGGGTTGGAATGAATATATGGGTGCAAAGGTAGATTTCAGACTTTTTATGAAAATATTCTAATTGGTGGTGTTATGAGTCTCGTTGTCTCTCATAGTGTGTGATTCCTGTTATTCTGAATTTCTTTTTTGATTTCCTTTGTCTAAATTGAGAAACTAAAAGTACAGAATTCTTTATTCAATGCTCTCATCTTGGCAATTTAGACTATGTTTATCTCTTCTAAACCATTTCAGAATTCATTACTATAATGCTCTGATAATAGTTGTGTGTTTCTTTTCTTCTGATACCATCTAAATTTTCAAGTATAAACTGAGAAGTCACTTCCTCATTTAGCCTTTTCCTCTTAATTGTTTTTATGATTTGGCAATTCATCCTACATTACTGACCCCATAAACCAAATGTCATCTTCAGTTCTTCAACAACTTTATAAAAACCCCCAAAACAAACCAAATCTAGCCACCAATTTCCATAGATATATCAAGTGACACGAGAGAGCCCTCTTCGAGTTGAGTAGGCTAGTGCCTCATCTCTAAAGTTGGTTGAAGCAGTTACCTCTGTCATTTGTCTATTCAGTTGGACATATTTACAGAGTGCTAACATAACCCACAGTCTTCTCCTTATGAATATTGGACCTGTTCATCTTCAGCTTCAACTGTGTCCTCTGTAACAGACTCAATATTGCTCACCTCTCTCATTGGGACTCCTTCATCAACCTTTTCTTGTCATAACTGAATGACTCTCCCTGTCACTCTTCTCTGGTCTTCTATTACAACAACTTCATTTGACTTCCATTATGCCTACAATCCAAGGATTTTATGACCATATTCATCACAAGAAAAAACCATTACAAACAATCTCATACCTGCTTTCCCTTTTTACAAATGAAGGAGTTGTTTTAGAGTTCTTAGGAGTACTGATTTCTTCCTTGTTGTATCCAAGACCAGATTTTTCATTTGGTGATCTCTAACTATCCAAGATCTCATCCAAGGTCATGGATCTATTCAAGAACTTGATTTGGGTGTTTGACTTCTCAACCTTCACAACTTCTTCTTCCAACTTATGACATGATTCTTTTTCTACTTCTTCTTTCCTTGTATGGAAGGATTCAATATCAACATCATTATCTCTCCTTATGCCTTTAGCCACCACTTGTCCCAAGTTTACATTTTTCACCTTACAATCTTTAGATGTCACCTCTTCATAGCCTCTATCACACATTTGACTTATACTGAGAAAATTATGTTTTAGATCATCTACAAGCATATCATCCTGAGAATCTCCTTTGCCATTGCTCAAGCTCACCATCCCTTTATCCTCAATTTTACTTGGTTTGTCATTTTCAAAGATCACATTTCTTGTTTTGATTTTACTTATAGGCATAACCTTATCCTTTTCTCCAGTCATGTGCTTGGAACATCCACTGTCTATATTCCAGGAGTCCTTTTGTTTTTTAGTTAAAAGTACTAGACCACATTTTACACTATCTTTGTTTTTCCATGTGCTGGAATTTCTAGCCAAGAGATTTATCCTTGGATATTCTTTATAATTATTCAGATGGTAGGTTGAAACTTTGTGGCTGAAGTTATGACAATTATAGCATTCAATATCATTATTCAATAGGTCAAAGTGATTGTTGCAACATTGTCTACTCATTGACTGTTCATTATTTCTTAACCTCCTCAGTTGCATGTCTCTAAACTTAATTTGACCATTTGCAATGTGTGGTTGTTTGTTACATGGTTGTCTCATTCTTTGTTGTGGTAGATATTTATTCCTTGGGTGTCTTGATTTCTTATGTCTAAATCTTAAGGAACAATTTACAGGTTTGTGGCCAAATTTAGAACAATAGAAACAATATCCATAGAAAAAAACTTTGTACCTGGAAAATGGTTGTCTTCTTTGAGCAGGTCAATTTATTCCATGCTAATGATTTCCTTGAGCAGAGGGTGTATTATTTCTTTGTTCTACAGATTCAGTTCTAGTACCTTTTTCTTTACTCCTCCTGGGTGAATGATTATCCTCCTTTGTTTTTGCAGGTTTGTTGTTGTCATTGGTTGTATATTTGACAAACTTGATGGAGTCTTTATTGCTTGGTTGACCACTACTTGATCCCTCTTCATAACCCAAAACAGTTTTCAACTTTGGATTCCTTTTCTAATTCATAAGGATGGCTAATCCTTCTGAGGCTTTGATACTTGACATATTCTAATGATACAAAGATTGAAACTTCTCCAACTCTTTCCTAGTTTTCACTACTTCCAGAGATTCACATCTTGCCTTCTTTTCTTATAACTGTTGTTTCAGAATGTCTTCAATTTTCTTTGCTTCTTATAATTCCACTTTTAGCAGGGAAAAGTCTTCATCAGGTTTTTTACTACCTTCCTTGAACTGTATCAACAATTGTTTTTTCTTTCTCTTCTTAAGTTTGAGTCTGTAAATCTCTTCCAAAGCATTGATCAAATCTTCTTCCAAGTCAACCACAACTTCTTCATCATTAACATCACTTCCTATGCTTTTATTCACATAATTCTTTTTGGCCATAAGAATGAAGTCATTTACCTTATGTTCATAGGAAGAGTCACTATCTATGTCTTCTGAAGAGTCATCATTATTTACACATAAACTTTTCTTTTTACCAAATCTCTTGGGTTTGTACTTCTCTTCTCCTTCAAAGTTCTGGTCCTTATTCTTGTGTGGACACTTAGATGCATACTGACCTATCTTTCCACAGTTAAAAAATTTGAAGGGAAACTTGCCTTGGTACTTGGCTGATCCTTTCTTTAGTCTTCTCACAAATTTTTCTTCAATTTCATCAGCCTTAGAATCCTCTTTCTTGTCTGCTTTAAATGATGCTTCTCTAGTGGTAGATTTATCTTTACTAAGACTAATTTCATAAAAAGTTAGAGTTCCTAGGAGTTGATCAATAGACAGAGTCTTAAGATCATTCAGTTCTTCTATTGCAGAAACTTTTGGATTGAATCTATCAGGCAGAGATCTTAAGATCTTCTGAACTAGTAATACGTCTTCAATCTTCTCACCAAGACCTTTCATGGAATTCACAAGCTCCTCAACTCTTAAGAAAAATTTATTAACTGTCTCATCCTCATTCATCTTTATTTTTTCAAACTATAATCTGTAGGTTTGAAGCTTGGCATCCTTTACCTTCTCATTACCTTCATAGATGCTAATGAGTTTGTCCCACATTGCTTTGGCAATTTCTAAGTGCATAACTTTTACAAATTCTATTTCTGCAATCCCACTCAGGATAGCATTCATATCCTTAGCGTTGAAGCTAAATTATAGCTTGTCGTCCTTGGAAGCTAATACAACCGGCTTTACATAACCAGTCTCTACCACATCCTAAACATTTGCACCTAAAGTCATTATGTAGGTTCTCATCCTAACTTTCCATAAGACAAAGTTTGTTCCATTGAACAGGGGGTCCTTATTGGTTGAAGTTCCTCCATGGATAGTCATGCTTAATCTCTAGTATCTACCCTTAAATAAAGGGAACTCGCTTTGATACCAATTGTTGGACAACTGACAGGGGGGGGGGGGTGAAGCAGTTGTTACCATGCTTAAACAATTATTCTTATTTTAAACTCTTTACAAATCACTCAATGACTATCACAATAATGTAGGGAGGTAAGCAATAGAATATTCAACATCAATCACACACATGAAATATACAGAGATAGATATTTCCTGAGGAAACCCATAAAGGGAAAAACCTCTTCTTCTTGATATGATAAGTGATCTTTATTTTCTGTACATTATCATTCTTATGAGCACCAACTCATTGTGAGGCTACCACCTCTATTATGTAAGATGAAACTTTCTGAGAGCACCAAATCTCTTGTTTCTCTAGCACCCACTAGAAGGAAGCACCAACTCCCTGGTTTCTCTAGCACCCACTAGAAGGAATCACCAACTCCCTAGTTTCTCTAGCACCCACTAGAAGGAAGCACCAACTCCCTAAGTGTTCCAGCACCAACTGGATGGAAGCACGAACTTCCAGTCACACAGGAACTGACCTGTATAACAAGGAACAATAGTTATCCCTTGCACCACCCTGCCACCCTGGTTTTTTTGGATGCAACTAGATGGAAGCTACAACTCCATGTGTTCAAGCACCCACTTGAAACTCCGAGGACACCATTCCTCCCTAGAATTTCCCTTCCACCCTGAAATATAAATATTTTCCTTTTACAACTTTATCATAGTGATACAACATTTATCTATGGCTTACTAGTCTCATCATTGTTCTACTACATTGCTCTGCTCTTCCTGCATCAATGTCTCTCTCCTCATGTTTTCTTCACTTTCTGTTCTTCTCTCAGATATGTGTTTTTGTTCCTTGCTTCTTCTGCGCTTCAGCTCCTGCACACTGCATGCTTCTACCCGCATGAATCACACTCAACAACAACTACAATCTCTTCTCTGTTCTATGTTTTTATATTCTCTATGCACCAAATTCATCCTCTGCTCAATGCCTCTGCATGCTCTTTACAATGTCATTGTTCTACCCCTTTACTTCATCTCTTCATCATCACTGCATAGATAACACACAGTCCTATATCACTTCTCTTTTCTACATCCTTTTGTCATGTTGATTCCTGTACCTGAGCATCATGGAAACTCTTCATCATCCCTTGCGATTAGTGTTACGAGGGAAAAAATCTCTATGGCCAAGCGTAAACCACAATAGACAGGTATGACTGCAGAAATCAACTCAATTCCATTGTATGATATATAAATTAATGTGCAAGATAAGAAAGAGGCCTACCTCTATCCAACATTCGATGATGTTCCACCGTTGAGCACTTCAACCCAAAGCTTTATACCTGCAACAAGTTATCAACAAACAAGAAGATCATGTACATAGTGATAATATAAAGGGGTTAGCACATTATATAACATAATCCATTAATAAAAATTACAAACAAGACCATGGATAATAATTATATATTTGCACGATACCAATAGGATGGGAAATGAGTATTTCTATTAATGATTGATCAGCAGAAGTGACAACATTACAGACTTTCATGGCGGCACAGTTCGAAACCAAGAAACCAAGTTCCTTCCAATTAGGCCTCCACCACTTCAATCCTCCACCAAAGGCAAGCTCATAGGAGAGAGTCAATGAGGTTCTCTCAACAATAGGGAAAGAGCTTGGTGGTTGAACACTGTGTTCAGACTTGAGGGACAAAGGGATGAAGACTCAATATGAAGTAATTTCTCTAGAGTAATTTTGCTCTCAAAGTTGAATGCTTTCTCTTTTTATCCATAGCTCAGAATTGTGCTTTTATAGTATTCAAAATGCAACTGAACGGTTGAGTCATAATGTTTCAAGTATGTGGAAGGCCAAGGATCAGAGATCTCCTATCATGACATGGGAACCTGACTCCATTTTTTTATTTTCTAGCACAAATCCCAATGTACGCAGGCTATAGTGGAGTTGCTACATATACACATGTTGTATAGAATATAGGGCACGCATATGTGGAAAAATGTGTATTTTTGGCTTTGGATTCATCAAAAATGGATGACAAGTCTGCATAGGGAATGGAAAAAGGCCCTCTATGCAAGATTGGAATGGCGAGACAAATCTTGCTATAACAGTTAGCTCTATTGTTCATCATCACTGGGAGTTATGCTGAGATTCCTTAGCTTCTCTAGAAATCAAGACTCTTCATCTTCTTTGTTAGTTACAACAAGTCAATTATGGCTTCTTTGGATTCTAGCCCCTTTCTTCACGTGACCACCGGCGGTGACCAAGCGCTTATTCTAAAGGTTCTTCTCGATTTCTGTCTAGTGAGCACTGGCTCCATTTCACGATATGACCTTGGGATATGAGCTTCATGTGACCAAGAAATTTCATGTGCGTCCAAAGGTGGTTTAGAAAAAACTTATTTTCTCCTCACAATACACCACGAGCCTCCATGCATCCTTTCTCCAAAATCATGGTTTCAATTACGGCCCGCTCATGAAAAATTAAGGCCTGAGCATGTTCTGGCCCCACAATGGAGCATGATCATCGATATCATGATCTTGACAGTTCTCTTGAATGGATGGTTCATATTTTTCCTCTCAAGTCTATGGACCAGATGTCTCCTTCCTCCATCAACAACTGAGGTTTCCTTTGTGATCTGGGCTCCAAGAGTTTCAAATCTCAAATCCTATTGCTGTTGAATGGATATCTTCTAGAATGGAAGTTTTGTTGACATTTGTCCTCTTCAATTGACGACTCAACATTCTTTCCTTTGTCCATGAGCAATCCTTGGTCTCAGTGATCAGATGACATGTGTCCCTCCAAACCAACAGACTTCATTTGCTTCAGGACTTCGACACTTTGGCAATCTCAAACCTTTCTTTACTTTTTCTCGGAGTTGACAATCCACTGACATGTGTCCTCTTTAATCCAGCGACTATCCTCCGCTCTGGGACTTCAGGCCTTTGGGAGAGTACTGGTGGTAAAAATCCCAAAGAAAAACTCCCAAAGTGACGTAACTCTTGCGTCGCTTGATGATGTGTCATGAACCGAGAAGATGCCATGTGTCACTAGGATTTGTGATTTCCACGTACCTGAAATTTTGAATCAACTTGACACTTGTCATTGTCAGATTTTTCCACGTGTCCTTGCTGACATAGTCTCCCACATGTCCTTGATGACGTGGTCTTCCACATGTCCTTCTCGAATCAACGATCCTCATTCTCTCTTTGATCGATGGCTATGATCAAATCACGACTTCGCATGTCGGGTGTTTGAACATGAGCCAACCCTGACTCTTCCAACTCTCGATATCTGAAATAATCTAGATCAACAACCCACATCTCTCTACGATCCAATGGTTCATATATTATCGGGACTTCGCGTTTCATGAGTTCCTACAACTCTTACCTTTGACTTTTCTAGTTCGCAAGTCAGAGAAATGTTGATCTCTCTCCACATGTCCTCTGGATCCAACTGTTCATATATTATCGCAATTTCATGTTTCGCGAGTTCCTACAACTCTTACCTTTGAATTTTTCAGTTCACGAGTCAGCGAAATGCTAATCTCTCACCATGTGTCCTCTGGATCCAACGATTCAGATCTTATCGTGATTTTTCATTTTGTGGAGTTGGAGGATGGCTCTTGGCATTATCCTCTTCACAATTATACTGGATCCGATGGATGTTGGTCCTTAGGGCTCAAATCCAATGGATTAGATCTTTACTTCTCCTTTGTTCTTCTTTTGGTCACTGGACTCTGATCTAACGAACATCGGGTATTCAGGATTGGTGATTTAATGACCATTGTTGCTCCTCCTCCTAAGCCTTAGCTTTCTCAAATCTCTAAGTGTCAAGGGCCATGCCTTTGATCCTTCCGAGAGCCATGACCTTTGATCCTTCTATGAGCCTTGATGTATGGGATCTCCTCTACGCATCTCAGAACGCTATCTTTCCTGAGATTTGATCTCTGCATATTTTTTTCTTCTTCACTTGAGCTTACACCATTCCTGTTTTTCCATCGATGCACACTCTGATCTTGCCATAAATGACAAGCACACTCTTCTTGTAAACATGCCAACAAAAAAGGTTAAGCATCAAGCAACTCTCCATTATCTATAGTCGTGTCACCTTAGAAAAAAGGATCACTATATTCAATATTAGATACATGTCAAGCCTTAAGAAGAAAGGTCTACCAGCTGTATAAAAGTGGACATTTACATCTTATAATAATTAACTACATAAATTGTATCAATAAAAAAAAACTTATTTATTTTGTATGGCTTGTGTATTTATATATTTCCATCTTCAATACCAAATCAACAAAGGAATCTTGATAATATAAGGATTTCTATGGAACCTAGGGTTGTGAACTGGTACATTGTCACAAAAGGAAAGAATGAGGAAGAAAATAGGTTGAATGCAACTTATAAAATAAATGTGGCAAGGAATCTTGGATGTTGTTGGCACAGGGGCAGACCCAGGGTTCAACACTCGAGAGCGCACAAATAAAACCCTAACTACCGACCCTTTCGGCAACACCTGCGAAGCATATGAAGTCTCACCCGAGGTAGAGGCAAGGGTGGTTGAAAGACCTTATATGGGACACATATCTGTGATTATATCACTTACAACACACTTAGCATCGACCATTCATCAATATTCAACCCTTATTATACTTCACAAATAGCACAGAGCATCACAACATTCACTTAGATCTAAGATATTTCAGCACTTAGCAATAGTAAAATAGATCAGATCTAGTAGATCATCACTAAGCATCTTCATACATATCAAATCTAACATTCATACACATCTAAGAAGCACAAAGCATAAGGAGATCTACCTAAATATATCAAAGCACTTAGCAAAGAAAGAGATAAAAAAAATCAAGCTGAAGCACAAAGCATCACACACAGATTTATGTGGTTCACCCCCACCTTGGGGCTACGTCCACCAAATCTTCTTCTTTATTAGTGTCTTCAATAAGTTACAACACAAAGCCACTCAAAACCCTTACTTTGCACATGACATAAGATCTGTGCAGCTTGCTAGATCCTTATTCCTTTCACTTTAGCACAAAGCCTTCTACAACCTCTTACAACAACTTACACTTAGCTCTGCAAGACTCTTACAATCATGCATAGAGCATTTACAATCCACATCTGATCACACAGATATAACTACTAGCACTAAGCAATCGACCATCCTTACATTGACTAAGTATCTATTTATACATTACAAAAGTGGGCCTAAGCATGGGTATACCCATGGGCTAAAATCCCTTTCCCATTACATTAACCCAAAACCCTAAAAGGGGCCCAAAAGTGGACCGGGATCCCATGATCTCTGCTTCGCTTGGCGCTCCTTCTTCGACTAGGTGTTGAAGTCCCAAAATGGGTCAAAATGACCAAGGTTATCCCAAAACTTGGTCAAGGGAAAACATGCCCCCAACACTCACCTGTGACTCATCTCGAGTAACTCTGGTCTAGGCAATTCTTCTTCAAAATCCTCGAGCTTGGCTTGAGCTACTTCGACCTGCTTCTTTGTTGTGGCCTCCTGTTGGGTGAATTCTAGGATCACTGTGTCATTTACTGGTCCTTCCAGCCGTTGTTCTGCAGTGATGACGACTTGCTCAAGCTCTACTCCCTGGCTTTTGATCTCGGAAAATAACATGCATGCCTTGTCTTGCACCGATTGGAATCGCTAAGTGACTTCCATCACTTTGCTCTGGATCATATGTATCTGTTGCTGATTTGTGCATTGTTCATGAGATCTTTTCATTATATCCACTACAGACAGGGCTTTCCGTTGCGCCTGCAATGTATATGCATGATGCTTTTCTTCCTGAAGCTGTGACTCCAGTGCCTGTAACTCCAGATTCTCTGTAATGTTCTCATAATTCTAGGCACTCTAGTTATTGAGCTACTTTCACTCCAAGGAAAGAGCTTTCAATCATTCAACTGCACTGTGAGCAGTTGCTTCTCGCTGGTCTCTTATCTCTTGAGGGGTCTCGGGCACAGCACGAAGTTCTAGATTGACAATGTGTTGCTGAAGCTTTTGTATAACTTCTTCAAGCTATGCCACCTGCTGTAGAACTCTCTCTTCATCCTGTACTTCGATAACAGTCACAGAGTGGAGTGCTCTGTTGACTAGTTTCATGACTTCAAGCTACTCTGTGAGCAATTGTTCCTTTCTTTGCTGTAGCTCTAGTTTCTCTTTGTCCCACTGTACTTGATGAGAAAGTTTTTCTCATTTTGCAGCACTACGCTGCTCAACAAATACTCCATGTACATGTGTCAAAGCCTGGGTGGCTTGTGTTGTGTCTTCTTGAGCTTGTCGAAGGCGATATTCGACCATATCAATAATCCGATGAAGTTGAGCTGGCTCATCTCCTGGTTCTATTGTCCTTGTTGTTAGAGGCACAGTAGGGACTGTGCGGCTAGACTGGAGTGCCTGCTGCACTCCTTGGAGTTCAATCTCTATACAGTTATACATCTGCTCCTGCTTTGCCTTCTGCTTCTCTACTATATCCTTTGAAGCATCATTTACTGTTGCAACGATGAAATCAAAGTCATCCAACGTGAGGGTAGTTCGCATCTTGGTTACAAGGGTTCTAGGTTTCTTTTGGGAGGAAAATTTCAGAGGTGAGACCTTCCTTTTCTTCAATGAGTCTTCTTCGTCCCTAGGTGGTGGTACTTTGCATTTCTATTGTTCAATTTATACACCTTCTATCTCTTCTCCATCACCTCCTTCGTTGGGTGTGATAGAGGTAGTCCTTAAATATGCATTGTCTACTACATGAACCTCTTCAGGCTTCTTCGTTTTGCTTGGTCCTGGTGTATCCAGTACAGTCTCTGGGCTATCAATATTGGACAACTCTGTGGGGTTCGCTGTAATGAGAAGGTCTGTTGACCAATATTTGGTGATCTCTTCGATGTCTTGCTCGATCAACTTGAAATAAGACTGCAATTGTTGCTTGTGTTCATCAACTTGCATTGTTATATAAATGAAGTGGCAATCTGCGCTGAACTTTATTAAGGTTCTGAATCTGTGGAGCGTGTTCAGGGTAATGCGAGGTGTAGACTAGATGGTGGTCTTCAGCTGGTTGTAGTATATGTGGAAGATGAAATTCGACTGCCATTGCTTGCTCATATCGGTCGAGTACCACAGGGTACTGAACCTTGCAGACAAAGGTTCAAATGGCTCGATCTCTAGGAAAATGGCACCCTCTGGCATCTCCCATGATATGAAGATGATCAGTATGAGAAGCCAACTGAAATGGAACTCATAACCTTGGTCTTGCACTTCCCTGCAATCCAGTTCGATATGATTCACCAAGTAATTCACCCAATTCATTTGAAGTCCTTCTGCGCACTTCCCTGTGAGATCAACTACGAATCCAGTCACTTGGGTGGGCCGGTTCTTGTGAAATATCTTGCCTGTGATCAGCTGACAGGAAAGGCACACTGTGCTACTTTGAATATAGGCTACCTTGTAGCCTTGCGTTCCCTTCTCGACATATCCATAGGTTTCTTTGATCTTTGCTGCTAGCGCTATGTCTGTGGTATTTCCAAGATAAAAATCTTGTGGTTCAGGGCCTTTCATGATGAGTCTTGTGATCCGATTGATCAAGGTCAGATCCACTGTGACATGGTGGGTCAACCACAAGTAGACTCTGTGATATCAAGAAAGAAGCAACTTTACGCATGCATTCACCTCCTGGTGCCTGCCAAAGTGCGGGATCTTCATGACATTCAACAATGTTGACTGCGTGAGGTTCTGGGCTCAAGACTGCGAGACGATCTTCGAGTTATTTCCCTTCATCTTCGTTAGATACTTGTTCAGAGTGAGCATACTGTAGACTTTCCTTTCGCCGAGTTTGAAGTCGCTAAACTTCAATGGTGCAAGCTTTTCCTGATCAGAACGAATTGCGCGCACCCCTTTCAGTAGGTACGCAGTGATCATAGCATACTCAAATTCTCGGGGCACACTGTCACGATTGATTTCACCACGTAGAGGGGGTAGGTAAGTGGTAAAAATTCTTGGAATAAGTTTAATGTTTGCAAGATCATCCTCATAGTTCATTCTCTTCTCATCGACTTGTCAGGACGGTCCGGTTCAAGCAGTGGATGGAGAAGCTGCTACTCCTCTTGTCGATGATGCTTGGACAATAGTGGACATTCCTATTTTTGACATGACTCTCTCAGTCCTTAAATCAAGGAGGACCTCTGTGACAGATTCTTCAACTGCGGTGAGCTCGTTGGACATACACACTCAAGAAAAATAATTCGGGTCACGATGATCTTAGATACTGCACTAGGATGAACAATATCGGTCCAACGGCTATATTGCTTCACCACGACGAAGTGCCATAGGTCATTGTTCTGTTATCCTGATGAAGCTCCCATTCTGCAAGATTTCTTTCTACGATGTTCTATCTGGAATCTCCTGTAACTTTTCAATATTTTCCCTCTTCTTACTTAACTTTCTAGCCTTGTTCCTAGTAATATTCAACTCGGTCTGTCTTTTTCTGTTCTAATTCCTATCTTCTTTTAGCATAGTCACTGCATGTTGTTGAGATTCTCTCCGGGGTAATAATTCCTCTTTCTCTGGGACAGGTGCTTCAGTCTTCTTTGAGCCTTCTGACATTCTTTTAGCTTCGACATTGGGGTCTCTAGTTTCAAGGAGCTTCGATCTGTTCTTCTATTCTTCAATCAATTGTGCAATCTTCTTGGTCATAAAATCTTTTTATTCTTGTTTCTTTTGCTCCAAAACTTCTGCTTCTTCCTTCTGTATAACTTGATCTCTGTCAATCCAAGGTTTTCCAAGTAACATAGTAAATAGGGCATTGTTCTCAATAAATTTAATAATCTCAAAATCTTCTTCAGTCAAAGTTCCATTAGCATTCGTAGATATCTGAGTGAGACTTCCACATAGGTTTACCAATTTTCCTCTGAAGAGTCCTATTCCACCTAGTGAAGGGATCCTGGCAGGCTTCCCTATAGCTTCTGACATTCTCTCTGTCATGATATTCATCTATGTTTCCTCATCTAGAGAACAATCAATGTTGAAGTCCCCTATCCTTACTTCGATGCATTCATTTTCTTTAAAGATCTCTGATAATCTGACATGTCGGTGTTCATTCAGGGTTTCTTTCATCTGAATTCATACTTTCTCTGATTCTTTCTAAGGTTTTGCTATCTTTGGATCTTCCTTAGGGTTCAAATTCATTCTTTTGAGCGTAGCAATCATTCTGGGGCAATCCAATACTTCATGATCTAGAGCTTTGCAACAAAGACAACTAGGTCCTCCACCAGGGCATTCCTTAGCTATATGTCCCGGTTTTCTGCAACTATCATAGAGGGTTAATCCTCTCTTTCTTGTAACTGATCCCCAACCTCTTCTGTACTTCGCACCAGGATCATAGGGGCCAATCTGCAACAAATTCTTTCTAGGATCCTACATCCATTTGTTAGTCCAAACATTCTTTATATGCATAGGTGTTACACATTATTTTCGTCATCCCTATGACCGTTAATGATATAAACCTATTTGTTTCCTTCAGAGGGGTCAGTGGCCTGAGTTCCTGAAGAGAGAAGGGAGAAGAACTTTTCCTGAGAAAATAAGATGCATTTTCCTGTGTAAAAACCTTATAAAAAGGGAAGTTTGCAGGTTGCCTATGTATTAGGGTGCGAGAATGCCTGATTCTCACAGGCTGCATCACAGCTAGGGTGCGAACAATTCATAGGTTGCACTATAAGCAGGGTGTGAGAATGCTTACACGTGGAAAAAATGAGCGTTTTCTGAAATCTTCTAGAAGGAGAAACTTCCATGGTGAGGTGGCATCTGAATGGTTTGGATCTTACTCGCTTTCATGATTTAGTGGGATCATCCTAACCTCCTCACCTTATCCTCTTCAACTTATAAAAGGAGAGGAGCTCTCTGTTAAGAACCAAACATCAATATAGCATAGAAAAAGCTCAGGAAAAGTACTCAACGCCTTGAAAAAGAGATAATTTCAGATAATAAGCCTCTTCGAGAGGGCAACCTCCTTTTACCCCACTTAAATGTTCAAGTACAAGATGATTCAAAATGAAAATGTCTCCTTGGTATATATAGGAGACTAGGAGGTATAATTACAACTAATGGCCTAAGCCGACATAAATAAAATAACATTATTAATCTAATATTCCCCAATTAAGGGGTAATAAATAACATTACTAATATAATATGCCCCAATTAAGGGGTAATGATCCAATATTAGGGCTTAACATGCCCCTCCCATTGAGACAAGTGTTTTCTACAACGCTTGAGTAACTCTGGATGCTTCTGTATAAAAGACTCATCTTCCCAAGTGGAATCTTCAACCGGTAGTTTCCTCCATTTAATGAGATACTTTGAAATTGATCTATTCCTCAGTTGGAAAATTCTTGTGTTAGTGATGGCTTCAAGATCCAATATGATTTTTCCTTCCTCATCAAGTTCTGGCAATATAGTTTGAACTGGGATCTTGTCGCCTATAACCTTCTTTAAGCATGCAACATGGAAAACTGGGTGTACTTGTGAAGATGCAGGAAGCTCCAATTTGTATGCCATAGTACCAATCTTTTGCAACACCTTATAAGGGCCATAGTACTTTGGTGATAATTTATTATCCTTCT
>ML778700.1:653633-680915 GCA_009831015.1 Picea engelmannii
AGAGTGTGAGTGAGAGCACTTAAGAGTTCACTATAAATGCAGTAGACTGAGTGGAAACACACAAAAACCTACAACTTCTAGTTCAATTTACAAGAACAAAAACTAGTCAAACAAGAAGAAATGAGATAAAATAGATTGCTTTGAAAGAAGAAATGGCATACCCATGTTCAAACAAGAAGAAATGATATCAATAGAAGCTCTTACCTTCTTGAATCAATGGAATTATCTTGATTCCATGCATAAACTATAGGCTTAATAGAGGAAACCAACTATGAAACTATCTCACTGAGATCATGTATGCAACTCATTACATGTTGGTACATGTTAACTCTCTGTAAATTCCCAGAAGTTGTCAGAGAAGAAGAAATTTACTAGAGGTAACTTTATCCAACCACTTCGAAATTGGAATCTATCCCTACCAGTTTTAGAGAGGGATCTCTCTGTATGATTTAGCTATGTTTTATCTTTAAGATATTAGGCTAGTTAAATAAAATAAGATTGAAAAGGTTTGTTGTTGTTTTTGTTAAGTTGGCTGAAAAGAGTTTATGCTTCCATTGGGCTATGGGGTCTGTATTATAAAGATAGAGTCCTAAACAGAAACTAAAATATTCTTTTCACAGGGAAAGATAATGCATTCATTGGATTATTTATCAATAAAATGATGAAAAGCAGAAAAGATGAGAATATCAATTAAAGTAAAGAAGCATTTAAGAATTTCTTCATTGTAATATCAGAAAGATAAACATTAAGATCTTTCAAAGTCGGAAACAGGGTATACAAAGATAAATCCTGCAACATGTGCTACTTTAAAATATTATATTAGAAAACAATATGACAACTGAGAGAGAAAAACATTTAATAGAGAAAAGAATAACATCACCAATAAACAACATGCGAGAATCCTGTGAAACATCCCTTTGTATTACTGGAAGATCTCTTGACAAAAATTACAGTCTTTCTAGCTTACAGGGTGTAAGGATCAACCCTTAGTACTTCAAAGTTTGAAGTATTTATAATAAAAAATTACATACGATCCTGTCATTAAAGATCAGGATGTGGCAGTTCTAAATTTAGCTAACTAACGCAACAAAATACAAAAATTTAGGAACTGTTTGATGATGTGTTGAAACTTCATGTTGATTTCTGGGGTAAACCGTTGGTGAGGCTTTTGCACGACCTCATTTGACTCGATAGATGACTAGGCTTGGACACCTTAGCTCTTACTTGATCAAATTGCATAACTCTTCCCATCGAAGGTTACTAGGAACACTGACTTTGAGCAATCTTTGGTATACTTCATCCATCTCTGTATACTTCGAAAAAGTTGGTTTGATGATGAAAATGTATTATATCTCTTGCTGTATGTTGATGTCTGGCTAGAAATCTTCTAAGAATGCCTTGCCTATGATACTTCCCTATATTCCCAAGAATTTAGAACTATCTTTAGCCACGGTGGCTAGCTTCTTTTTATAATCAGACAGTGTCATTAACTTGTCATTTATGACCCTTAAGCCAGGGAGGCATTTTTTCTGCAGAGCTTCAATTTTGCTGAAGAATATTTGCACTCCTATGTCCATAGCCTGGACCTTTTCCTCTAGTTGTATCATCAATCCTCTCTTGTTCAGGACCCTCTTGACCTCGAGGATGGTTTCTGTCCTATCTTCAATTTTAAACTCTTCTAACTCTTCTCTGGTTTTTGAATTCAGGAATTTAATGATATCAATGGCTTCTGCGGGCATCTCTTCCAATTCTCCTCTTATCTTTTCAATCGCCTGCTTGCTTCTTTGCACCAGTTCATTCTGCACAAACATGATTTGTACCATAGTCCATATTTCATTTATGGATTTGGTGATATCCATCCATACATTTCCCTTGACCTCAACAAGTGTTTTTCCTACCACTGTTTTCTTTTGAAGATATTGCAATTCATGTTTGAGCTTGTCTGATGTTTGTTTCTCCTTGGAGTAGATGGATTGGTAAGAAGACTTGAGTTCCTGAAGGTTCTCAACCTCCTTTTTAAGTCTGCTAATCTCTGTCTCTTGCAAATTCATCACTTCCATGGATTTTGCAAGTTCTATTGTCTTCTCTAGAGCTGTCAGTGGAGTTGCTCAGGGAATTTCTTCTGCAGATGCTATACTTACTCCTGTGAGTGGAACTGCGTTTAATGGAATGACCTCCATGGGATTTTATTGTTCCTTATCTTTCAATAACCTTTCCAGTTCTTCTTCCATTTCTTTCAACTGTGCATTCTGCTCCATAATCAACCTGAGCATCTCATCCTTTTCCCCTTCTGTCTCAGCTATCTCCTTTACCCGTGCATCCTCCATTGGTGGTAGTTTCAATTCTTTCCTCAGAGATTCTATATAGACATTTTTATTTATAAGCATCTCCTCAACTTCTTTCACATTTGAGGGATCATACCCGATTTTGAGGACCAACTCTTCCAACATATTAATTTTGTTATCCTTTGCAAAGGATGATATCTTTTCTAATTTCAGCTGTGTCTGGACATTGCTCAGAGGTACCTATAATTTAGTGGTCGTAGTAGAAGCATTTTCCAACATGGAGAAAATCATTTCCCCAGTTTTCCTGTGCAGATCCATTTGATCAGCAGGATGCACATCCCTAGTATGAAACTTGAATGTTGCCCTTTTGTAATCAGTGATGGCTTTCGGGTTGGGCACCTGTGCCTGTAGAAAAACCATGTGCATTCTACCCTTTTCTGTATCGAATGCAGACAACAATCTATGTTGTGCAGTTGAAGTCTTCCTCCAAAATTGAGCATATGTATTGTTGGTCAGCATTTGATTTTTGTTTTTGATCAGGTCATACTTCTCAAAAATACTCAATTTTGGTCCTACCTTACTCAGCTAGTCGACTAGTGGAGTACTTGTGGGCTTCTTTCGAAAAATTGTAGACATGATATGCTTGTTGCTTGTGCTAAGAAGTGACCGATCATCTTTCACAGTTTCAGTGGATTGGATTCCCTTTTCACCAGTCGTGTCAGGTGTGTGGTTGGCTTTTGGCCTTTTGGTGTGTAATTGGAAATCTTCAGCCGAGACTTTTGTGATAGAAGGTGAAGCATCCTTCCTAGATCTTTTCTCTTTGGGAACCTGTGGTGTAGTTGTCTGTGAGATGATGACCGAAGGGTCTTGCTCTTCTATCTCAACTAGAGTGTTCATCTCCCATTCTTTTTGATTCGCGAACTACTCTATCTCAGGCTTGGGTGCATGAACATATGGGACATTTTTGTTTTTAATCCTCATCTCAGAAATTATCCCGCACGGATCATAGCGCCAAATGAAACTAACAAAAAAATTCATTTCTTTCAACAGTCTGTTTGCTTCCTCCTCGACACCTCGACTATTGCAGATGAAAGACCCTATTTGACCTTTAATTCTGAGCTAATGTTTCTTTTTCAGAGACACAAAATGTATGTCATCATAGTTAATCATTTACCTTATATACTCCAAGGAAAATATCCTCACGGGTAGATATTTGGGCAATTTGTATGGAGATAACTCACATCCATACACTCTGATCTCGGTGTGATTTTGGTAAAGATACCAATCTTCAGATTTTGCAAGGTCCGAGAGGTGTAAGATCCTCTGAATCTCCTCATTTATCCTCGGTTTGGGTCTGCCACTGAGCATGCTCACCACTGGATGGTAGAACTACTCGATAAACTGTTTGAAGCTAAATTCTGTAGAATTTTGTCTGAGCAGTGAAGTCCAAGCTGTTATCACTTGCGGTCTCCCATCCTTTTCCATATTTTTCATTGAAAAGGAGAGTCTATCCACCTGAAAGAAAGTGAACATGTAGGCCAGTATTGAGGAATACTAGAACATGCCCTCTGTGGTGAAATTTAAAAACTGTTCATGAATATTGTTCACCAGGAAAGTGTTGTAATCGAACTGAGTGGTAGGGATTTCTTCCATGGGGAAAATTGATAAGAAACCCAATAGGGTTTCGTCCACCCATTGGTCAGAAAAATACCCAAGCAATGCACAGAGCGATGAGATGACTTGGTTTCCCTTTACTAAGAACAGGGAAGAAGGGTACGAGGGATTTGTCTTGGGGAACTAAGCAGCCTGAGGGAGGAAGAGCTCGAAAATATGGGCTCTTTGAGGGAAAGATAACTTCTGGTAAAGCTCTGTGATAACTTCAATATTAAAAGGGGAGGTGGATTCAACTCTGGTTATCTGCATCATCTGATCGATGGCTTCTGGTGTAATGAAGAATAGAGTCTCTCCTAATGAAGATACTATCGCTCTCTGGTCGGGGAGGTAATGAGCCTGGCATTTGAGGGAAAAATTATGGAAATGGTGGACCTGGGGGAAAAGATACAAAGGAAGGTTGGACTCCCAGAGCCCAATTTCATCGCTCTGATCTAAGAAAACCTCTTTGAGCCATGACTGCAAATCCACGAAGTCGAATTCACACCTGGTGTCTGCGATTAAATGATCCTTGTCGGCCAAATGGATCCTGTCGAGGTCGACAGGAGGCGGGAGGAAAGGATTTTCCTCTGCTTCTACTTTCTTTGATTTTGGCGCCATCATTGTGAAAATACCTACAAGTCAAACAAGCGTTATTGGGGATGACTGTGGTTTTGGATGGTTGACTGAAACAGAGAGAAAATGGGGAAAATATGCTCTGGTATAACAGGAAAAATATTCTCTGGTGAGACGACACAGTAAGCAATGAGAGAATGAAGGGAAAAGGGAGTTTTGAGCAAACGGATACCCGTTGGGCGTAGGAGACAGGTCAGCAGGCTAGCGGATAATTTAGCCAGTAATAAATTGCCAACGGGTCCTTTGGAGTGTGAGATGGCAGGTAACAATGAATGACAAATATGACCGGGTGACATGGAGGGTGTTGATTGGGAGGTAACCATGGTGAAGGGACTTCTAACTATTGAATAGGGGGAATGGACTGATAGAGTTATGATACGTGACCCTTGGGAAAAGGTGGAAAATGATTTCATGGGATGACGGGGGTATGTCAGAAAATGGTAAGCGGTGGGAGTCTGGACCAATGGATTCCTACCATGTAGAGAAGGGTGCCCACCAGATAATCATTCCATTCTGGAACCCCCCCCCCCCATCATTAAAAGAATATTGGTCGGGGGGGGGTCCGAAAAACACCATCAACCATCCATCGGTGCGCCTACCGTTGGACCATAGATCTGAGTGCGACGTTTAACCAACATTCTGGACCCCCCCCATAATTAAAAGCATAATGGTCGGGGGGGTCCGGAGTTCAATCTCAATCGTAGATCTATGCGCCGACACCTCAGTCGTTCAGATGCGTGCCTTCTTTATACATGATTCCACCCCCCCCGGCCGTTAAAGGTAGAACAGACGAGGGGTTATGGAAAATCTTATCAACCGTAGATCTCAGCGTCAATATCTCAATCGTTGATCTATGTGTTGTTTTTACTCTTTGAGTGAAAAGTCATATTTTCTCCAAAACTTAGGATAAGTGCATTATGTGGATTTTCCCAAGATTTCTCTGTTTTTATCACCATGGGGGTTGGACATCAAACCTTTAAAACATCAAAGATATGGTTCAATATCAATCATCATGCCTGTTTTATTGAAATAAAGCAAACTACCCTATGCTCTAACCTAATTACCTATGACATTTAGTCCAGATTAAACTGTTGGACTAAGAAATTACTCTATCCTAGGGTTATTTGACCAAGATTAGGCAGTTTGGTCAAATTTATTCACTAACTAACCTAATTCGCTTGGCTAAGATTAAACAATTTAGCCAAGCTTATTCACTACATCTTAACAACATTAATTTAAAGGACTTGGCCATGCTTAAACTGTATGAACCAAGTCATTGCTATTGCATGGGGCTTTATCCAATTTCTTTTATGCCCTCTTTTATTCTTTTTCTTTCTTTTCCTTTTTTTTTTCTCACTGTTTTTTTTTTAATTATTTGCAGAATGAAAAATCATTTGACAACCAAAACAATAAAAGGATAAAAAATTTCAGTCACTAGTTGATCCTATAAATTATAGGGTTATAACAGCGGCTCCACCTAGGGATGATACTCTCCTTGTGAAGTGCCAAGAATCCTATTTTTTGATGTTCTGAAAAACTTTCTCCACAGTTTCCTTTGTTGCATGATTTGTTTTATTTTTGAAAATTTGATGACAATGTTCAGTGGCTTAGGGACTTCTCCGCGGGCTTCAACCGTTTGATCCAATTTATTCATTCAAAATTTGTAAGAAAAATGAAATGATTTGTACAATGGAAAGGTGTGACTGAAAGGTCCCTACTGAGGAGGTGAATAGCGCTTCAACATTCTACCATTCACAGGTCCTCCTGGCAGGTTGGTCCCATCGTTGTTATTGAGAAAGAAAGCATTATTTCCTCTGAATGCATGAATTATGTAAGGTCCCTTCCATAAACTATCAAATTTTCCATGCTTACCCTTATCTTCATTTCGGGCATCCCATCTCAGAACCAGGTCACCTATTTCAAAGTCATCTTCTTTAGTTCTTTTATCAAAGATCTTTTTTATGCTATCCTGGACAACCCAAGTTTTGTTGTACACTTCTTCTCTGGACTGCTGCAAATGGATCATTTGGTTTATTCTTATTTGGGAGTCATTCGGCTCGGCTTGCATCTCTTGCAACAGTTTCATGACAGGAACCTCTAAGGAGGTAGGAAAAACTGCTTCAGTGCCATAGACCAATTGATATGGAGACATACCAATTGACCTCTTGGTGGTCAGTATGTCGGCCCACAGTGCGAAGACCATATTGTTATGCCATGACTTTTTGTTTTCTTGCAATGTCTTCTTATTAATGTTCACCATGGCTTTATTGGATGACTCCGCCAGCCCATTTCCATGAGGGTAATAAGCTTTGGAATGTCCCAAACTAATATGATACTGGTTGCAAAAATATATGAGCTTCTTGGACCGGAAAGCAGCTGCATTATCAGTTATAATTTTCCTTGGACATCCAAAACGAGACAAGATATTATTTTCTAGAAATTTAATAATGATAGAATCAGTAGCTTGCCTGCTTGGTACGGATTCGATCCATTTTGTGAAGTAGTTTGTAGTAGTAAGAATCCACCCGTGATGGCCCGAAGAAGGAGGATGTATTTCTCCGATAAAGTCTAATCCCCATTGCTGGAAAGGAGCTTCAACAGAGATTGGTTTCAGGGGCAAAGGGAGGAGTTTCCTTTTGCCCTCAAACACCTAACATTTATGACATGAAGTCACCTTTTGATGCACATCAACAAATAGTGTAGGCCAATAGAACCTGGCTCTGAGAATTTTATTAGCCGTGGTCTTCCAACTCAGGTGACCACCACAGTCTCCTGCATGAAAATCCTACAATACTTTGTTAGCTTCATCCTTTAAGAGACATTTCAACAAAATACCTCTAGGATCCTTCCAATAAAGATTACCTTCTAGAATGCAAAATTTTAATGCTTTCAATTTCAAAAACCTAGCCTTAGTTTTGGTCAGACTAGGGGGAGCTTGTAAGTTATGCAAAACAAATAGCAGGTCTACGTCCCATGGAGAGTTCAGAAATACCTCTTTCATGCTTGGATTCTCCTGCTCTCCCTGTTCATCTACTGCAGCTAAGAAATTAATATCAAGAGCATGGAAATTGGATTCAGCCATTAACTTTGCTAGACCTTGACCTTTAACCAGTTTAGTAGGCTTAATCTCTATGTCATACTCCAGAATGATAGCAATCCATTTTCCTCTTCTACCATCTGGATTTTCCTGGGTTAAAATGTCCTTGACTACTGAGTTCAGAATGTATGCAATGGTGTGGGAATGGAGAATATATACTCTAAAATCCTTTATGGCTTTTACTAGGGCAAAAGCTTGTTTCTCCATTATTTTATAATTCAAAGAAGCATCTCTTAAAGATTTACTGAAAAAGGCTATGGGTTGTTCATACCCTTCGTTGTTTTTCTGTTGTAATACTGTTGCAATGGTATGTTTAGAAGAGGAAGAAAAAAGGTAAAAATTCTTGGTGAAGTCAGGAATGATCAAGACTAGAGCTTGTGTGAGTGCATGCTTAACTTGTTCAAAAGACTGCTTGGATTTAGAGTCCCATTTTATTTTTGTGTCCTTTTTTAACATGTTGGTGATGTTCCTAAGAAGCTCAGCCAGGTCAGGTATGAATCTTCTCAGAAAGTTTATTTTTCCAATAAAAGACGGTAACTCTTCGATATTCCTTGGGTGTTCTAGTTTCTGAATGGCTTCTATTCTACAGGGGTCTATATTAATTCTATCCTTAGAGATTATGTGCCCCAACAGTTTACCTTCCTCTAACCCAAAAAGGATTTTATTAGGGTTCAGAGAAATCCCAAATTTCCTTCATTTCTCAAACACTCGTCTGAGATGTCATAAGTTCTTGTCATCGGATTGGGAATAAACAATTATGTCGTCCAAATAAATGACAATAAATCTGCCAAGTTCTTCTACAAAAGCGATGTCCATAGCTCTTTGGAAAGTGGCCCTAGCGTTCATCAATTCGAAAGGCATTTTCATGTACATGAAGGTGCCCCAAGGTGTTGTGAAAGTTGTTTTCTCTTGGTCATCTGGGTGAACGAGAACCTAGTTATAGCCTGAGAAACCATCCAGTAAGGAGATTCAACTGGATCCAACTACCCTTTGTAATATGTGGTCCATTTTTGGTAATGGGTAGTTGTCTTTTAGGAAAGCCTTGTTCAGGTTTAGGAAATCAATGCAAAGCCTGATTTCTCCAGTTTTCTTTTAGGTTGGGACCAGATTTGAAACCCATTTGGAAAATCATAAGGGGACTATGATTTTAGCATCATACATCTTTTTAATTTCTTTTTCTATCAGGGGGAGTAACTTGGGATTGATTCTCCTAAGTTTCTGTCTGAAAGGTTTTTGATCTTCTTTTATCGGGATCCTATGTTGTATGATGCTCGTGTCTTAAGATCTTAAATATTCATATCCCCAAGCAAACACATCCGCATATTCCTTGAAAAGTTCAATTTATTTGAGTTTCTTCTCAGGAGGTAAGGATTTGGAAAGTTTAACTATCCTGGGTTTCTCTTCTGTCCCTATGTTAACGTCTTCAACCTCTTTCCCACTGGCTTCAATTTTAGGTTTTTTAGCTACATCATTAAAATCAAATAAGTCTTCTAATGGAACTAAACCCCTAGGTAAAACATTACTCTTTAAATGCAAAACGTCAAAATCTATCTCATCTTCGCCTAATTCTTCTGAATGTATTTTATTTACACTATTATTTCAAAAAACAAATTTATTTACATTTTCATCATCGTTTTCTAAGTCTATGTTTGTACACTCGAAATCATTTTACATTGTAGAAAATCTTCAATTTGATCATCATTCCCAAATACCTGCCAATATCTGATGTTGTCCGGGACAGTAGGTCTGCACTGCACCTCCACCGTGTATGAACGAGTGGAACGAAAAGGTATCTTACATGTAGCTGCTGACATAGCTAAACCATCTGCTAAAATGTTTTGTCCCCTAGGAATCACCTGCAAATCAACTTCAGTGAAACATTGAAGGGAATCTAAAACAACATTTCTATAGGCTCTAAGCCTGGGATGTTTTGCTGCATAATCACCTTTAATTTGTTTGATAATTAATTCAGAATCACCTCTTACCATGATTTGTTTGGCACCAACCTTCTTTAGTAGTTTTAGGCCAAGCATCAAGGCTTCGTACTCGGCTATGTTGTTAGAGCATTGAAAATCCAGTTTGTAAGAATGGTTTCCAAATACCTAGATCTATGATTGAGCAACCAAACTCCTGCTCCAACTCCCTCTTTGCTTACATCTCCATCGAAGTCCATGCTCTATAAATATGCTAGAAATTCTTCACTTGTTACAAGTTTCTTTCCTTTTGCCTAAGTGATTTATTGGTCTTCGTTCGGGTCAAATGTATCTTCTTCCAGCTGAGTGATTTGTTCTCCCATATCATTGTTGTTATACAGGATGAAGGAATATAGATCAGAGTGAGCAGAGTATAGAGGATAGCTATGTGGATTTTCTTGGTTGCTGACCATATATTTCATCAGTGTCTCTCTGTACAATATTCTCTGTTGTCTGAATACTGGGATGGTGGCATATGATATATCCAACTACAAAGTGCCTTTCAACTTGGCCCCCCAAGACCTGCATAGAAACATACCATATTTCGAGGGAATGTTCGTGACTACCACATCCATAACCATGTTTTTTGCTCGAATCTGAACTAAGGTTATACACAAGTCCTTGATCAACCTGATACATCTGACTTTGCTAGAGTCAAAAGAGTGTAAATCCTTGTAAGGTCTGGTGACCTCAAGTCCCAATTTTTCCATCACTCCTTTAGGCATCAGGTTATGGGAAGCACCCGAATCTAACATAGAATTGTTTAGAATCAGGTCATGTATATTAAGGCTGACGTAAAAAGGAGCGATAGCACCAGTGTCAGTCTGACCATCAACTTTAGGGAAAAATAGGAGTTCAGGTTCATCATCAATAAGATTTACCATGTCTAAATGATTCGTCGATCCAATGGTTAAGGCCTTCATGACTATATTAGGCTCAATGCTCAATGCTTTTATCACCTGCGATCGGTAAGCATCCTTACTCATCAATTCGGAAAGGGGAATGGGAATTTTCACTTTGGCTAATTCCCCTTCGAGACTGAAAGATGTAGGTGCTCTGCTTTGGCTCAACAATTCTAATCTTTCCAACATAGTTTTCTGGGAGGAAGTGTGTGGTCGGTTGGTTGATGAAACCTCAGTCTGTGTTGATCTTTGTAAAATGGTAGGGTTTCTTTTTGTTGGAGTTTCAACATTACCTTTCTCGGGGATCTTCTTGGTAGAAGGCTCAGGAACTTTCTTGGTTTCGACTGTTTTCTTTGTTTCGGTTATCTTTTTTGGGGAATTTTCATCTGTCTTTTTACTTCATAGATTGTACTGCCTGTGTACCTCCATAATGGAATTTTCAAAAGCTTGTTGTTTGGTCTCTTCGACTTCCTCACTCACATCTGTTTGAGAAAGAAGGAAAATTTCTTTCTCTTCCTGGGTAAGGAAAATGGCTTCATTATCGTGAATGCCCATGAGGCTTATGTGTGTGTCTTCTAATTCTTCAATCACCTCCTCACCCTTGTCAGCATAATTTTCTTATAGGGGTGGTCTGATCTATTGATCAAGACCCCTCTTTTATCTTTGATCCCTAGGATCTCTCTTCCTGATTTGAGGAGGATTTATTCTGAAGTTAGGATTTTGAATTTGTGGAGCAGGTTGGTTTTCTCTAGGAGGATTTCTTTCGGTTACAATAAGTCTCTCCATCATCCTCTCCACTGCTCTAGCTAAGGAATCTAGTTTAGCATCAGAAGAAGATGTGGAAGGTTCCTCTTTACTTGTGACTCTCCTTTCCATCCTCTGCCATGCCCTTTTAGCCAATAGGTTGGCCTCTACACTTATCGCACTTTTCTGCATGTCCTCCAGGGTGGTGGAGTTTCTTTCCCTTAATTGATATGACATATCAGCATCAAAACCATCAAGGAATTTTGTCAGTGCCAAAAATTGTGGGGGTTTAATATCATATGGAATCGCATTTTACATATTGTTGAAGCAGGTGCAATAGTCTTGTACTGTCTCTCCTTGATTCCTTCTGATGTTTTCATATTTTGACAAGATCTGGAGAGGATTTTTCTTTACCTCCCATCTATCTAGAAAAATTCTTTGAAACGTTGTAAGGTCAACCACTGAAGCAGCACGTAAGCCTTTGTACCATTTCTTAACGTCCCCAGTCAGACTCTGCGCAAAAATTCTCATTTGAACATCTGCTTCATCCACTTCCTGCAAGTCAAAATAGTCATTCATTTTATCAATGTGTTGTTGTGCGTTCAAGGGCCCTGTACCATCGAACTGTGGGAGTCTCATTTGATAGTCCTGGGGCATGTCGTGTAAAGGTGAAACCAACACCAAGGAAGCATATCTGGCCACCATGATAGGTGGAGGGGGTGGGACAAAAACCTGAATGATAGGTGGGGCAGTGGCAGGAAAAGAGGAGGATGAGGGACTAGATGGCACAGAGTGAGCGGTTTGAGGTTTTGTAGTGGGAGATAATATTTCAGGGGTCCAGGGTTGCAGGATGGTTGGATATAAAATGGTTTCAGTCACAAAGCTATCATATTTTGTTTGAAATCGGCTTTGTTCAAAGATGGTGTCGAACTCGAGATCTAGAAGGGCAACAAGTTCCTCTGGAAGAGAAAGGGACCTGTGAAGGGGACTATGACTCCCTGAATCTTCAGCAATGGTATTCTTTCTGAGTAACTGTTCTGGATTATCAGTTGCTATCGCAGGTTCAAGGTCTGGGTGGGATCAAGTATAAGCTCTTTTAGGAGCCATATTTTTTAATTTTTATAAATTTTTATTTTTATCAATCTGAAATTACTATGTACAAGCATTTGACAACCTCTGAACATTATTTCTTTCTCAGATTTATAATTTTTTCAGAAACAAAAATTTTCCTCTAGGGAAAAAGAAAACATGGGCTTGAATGTTTGTTCATTCCCCAGTATGGTCGCCACTATGTTAACGCTCTATAAATTCCCAGAGGTTGTCAGAGAAGAAGAAATTTACTAGAGGTAACTTTATCCAACCACTTCAAAACTGAAATCTAGCCCTACCAATTTCAGAGAGGGATCTCTCTATATAATTTAGCTATGTTTTAACTTTAAGATATTAGGCTAGTTAAATAAAATAAGATTGAAAAGGTTTTTTGTTGTTTTTTTTAAGTTGGCTGAAAAGAGTTTACGCTTCCATTGGTTTATGGGGTTTGTATTATAAAAATAGAGATCTAAACAGAAACTAAAAGATTCTTTTCACAGGGAAAGATAATGCATTCATTGGATTCTTTAGCAATAAAATGATGAAGAACAGAAAAGATGAGAATATCAATTAAAGTAAAGAAGCATTTAAGAATTTATTTATTGTAATATCAGAAAGATAAACATTAAGATCTTTAGAAGCCGGAAAGGGGGTATACAAAGATAAATCCTGCAACATGCGCTACTTTAAAAGATTAGATTAGAAAACAATATGACAACTGAGAGAGAAAAACATTTAACATAGAAAAGAATAACATCACCAATAAACAACACGCGAGAATCTTGTGAAACATCCCTTTGTATTACTGGAAGATCTCTTGACAAAAATTACAGTCTTTCTAGCTTACAGGGCATAAAGATCAACCCTTAGTACTTCAAAGTTTGAATTATTTATAATAAAAAATTACATATGATCCTGTCATTAAAGATCGGGACATGGCAGTTCTAAATTTAGCTAACTAACTCAACAAAATACAAAAATTCAAGAACTGTTTGATGATGTATTGAAACTTCATGCTGATTTATGGGGTAAACCGTTGGCGAGGCTTCTGCATGACCTCTTCTGACTAGATATCTAACTAGGCTTGGACACATTAGCTCGTACTCGATCATATTGCATAAATCTTCCCATCGAAGGTTACTGGGAAAGTTGACTTTGAGCAATCTTCGGTATAATTCATCCATCTCTGTATACTTGGCAAAAGTTGGCTTGATGATGAAAATGTATTAGATCTCGTGCTGTATGCTGATGTCTAACTAGAAAGCTTCTAAGAACGCCTTGCATGTGATACTGCCCTGTATTCCCAAGAATTTTGAACTATCTTTAGCCACGGTGGCTAGTTTCTTTTTATAATTAGACAGTGTATTTAACTTGTCATTTATGATCCTTAAGCCAGGGAGGCCTTTTTTCTGCAGAGCTTCAATTTTGCTAAAGAATCTTTGCACTCCTATGTCCATAGCTTGGACCTTTTCCTCTAGTTGTATCATCAATCCTCTCTTGGTCAGGACCCTCTTGACCTCAAGGATGGTTTCTGTCCTATCTTCAATTTTCAACTCTTCTAACTCTTCTCTGGTTTTTGAATTCAGGAATTTAATGATCTCAGTGGCTTCTGTGAACATCTCTCCCAATTCTCCTCTTATCTTTTCAATCACCTGATTGCTTCTTTGCACCAGTTCGTTCTACTCGAACATGATTTGTACCATAGGCAATATTTCATTTATGGATTTGGTGATATCCATCCATACATTTTCCTTGACCTCAACAAGTGCTTTGCCTACCACTGTTTGCTTCTGAAGCTGTTGCAATTCCTATTTGAGCTTGTCTGATGTTTGTTTCTCCTTCGAGTAGCTAGCTTGGTAAGAAGACTTGAGTTCCTGAAGGTTCTCAACCTCTTTTTTAAGTATTCTAATCTTCATCTCTTTCAAATTCATCTCTTCCATGGATTTTTCCAGTTCTACTGTCTTCTCCAGAGATATCAGCGAAGTTGCTGAGGGAATTTTTGGAGCAGATGCTATGCTTACTCCTGTGAGTGGAACTACGCTCAATGGAATGACCTCCATGGGCTTTGACTGTTCCTTCTCTTTCAATAGCCTTTCCAGTTTTGCTTCCATTTCTTTCAACTGTGCATTCTGCTCCATAATCAACCTGAGCATATCATCCTTTTCCCCTTTTGTCTCAGCTATCTCCTTTACTTGTCCATCTTTCGTTGGTGGAAGCTTCAACTATTTTCTTAGAGATGATATATCAACATTTTTCTTTTTAAGCATCTCCTCAATTTCTTTCATATTTGAGGGATCATACCTAATTTTGAGGACCAACTCTTCCAACGTCTTAATTCTTTTATCCTTTGCAAAGGATGATATGTTTTCTAATTTCATCTCTGTCTAGACATTACTCAGAGATACCTATAATTTAGTGGCCATAGTAGATGCATTTTCCAACATGGAGAAAATCATTTCCCCAGTTTGCCTGTGCAAATCGATTTGATCAGTAGGAAGCACATCCCTAGTATGAAACTCGAATGTTGCCCTTTTGTAATTAGTGATGGCTTTCGGGTCAGGCACCTATGCCTGTAGGAAAACCATGTGCATTCTACCCTTTTCTGTATCAAATGCAGACAACAATTTGTGATGTGCAGTTGAAGTCTGCTTCCAAAATTGAGCATATGTACTGTTGGTTAGCATTTGATTTTTGTTTTTGATCAGGTCATACTTCTCAAAAATACTCAATTTTGGTCTAACCTTACTCAATTGGTCGACTAGTGGAGTACTTGTGGGCTTCTTAGGAAAAACTGTAGACATGATCTACTTGCTGCCTTTGCTAAGAAGTGACCGATCATCTTTTATGGTTTCAGTGGATTGTATTCCCTTTTCACCAGCCATGTCAGGTGTGTGGCTGGCTTTTGGCCTTTTGGTGTGTAGTTGGAAATCTTCAACGGAGACTTCTGTGACAGAAGGTGAAGTAACGCTCCTCGATATTTTCTCTTTGGGAACCTGTGGTGTAGTCATCTGTGAGATGATGACTGAAGGGTCCTACTTTTCTATCTCGAACAGAGTGTTGGGATCCCATTCCGTTTGATTCATGAACTGCTCTATCTCAGGCTTGGGTGTATGAACATATGGGACATTTTTGTTTTTAATCCTCATCCCAGAAATTATCCCACACAGATCATAGTACCAAATGAAACTAACAAAAAACTTCATTTGTTTCAATAGTCTATATGCTTCCTCCCCGACGCCTCGGCTATTGAAAATGAAAGACCCTATTTTCCCTTTAAATCTGAGTTTTTGTTTCTTTTTTAGAGACACAAAATGTATGTCATCTGAGTTAATCATTTTCCTTATATATTCCAGGGAAAATATCCTCATGGGTATATATTTGGGCAGTTTGTATGGAGCTAACTCGCATCCATACACTCTGATCTCGGTGTGATTTTGGTAAAGATACCAATCTTCAGTTTTTGCCAGGTCCGAGAGGTGTAAGATCCTCTGAATCTCCTCATTTATCCTTGGTTCAGGTCTTCCACTGAGCATTCTCATCACTGGATGGTAGAACTGCTCGATAAACTGTTTGAAGTTGAATTCTATAGAATTTTGTCTAAGCAGCGAAGTCCAAGTTGTTACTACTTGCGGCCTCCCATCCTTGTCCATCTTCTGCATTGAAAAGGAGAATTTGTCCTGAAAGAAAGTGAACATGTAGGCAAGTATTGAGGAATACCGGAACATTCCCTCTGTGGCGAAATTTGAAACCTGTTCATGAATATTGTTTGCCAGGAAAGTGTTGTAATCGATCTGAGTGGTAGGTCTTTCTTCTACAGAGAAAATTGACAAGAAACCCAATATGGGTTCATCCACCTATTGGTCAGGAAAATACCCAAGAAGTGCATAGAGCGATGAGATGACTTGGTTTCCCTTTACTAAGAACAGGGAAGAAGGGTACAGGGGATTTGTCTTGGGGAACTGAGCAGCCTGAGGGAGGAAAAGCTTGAAAATCTGGGCTCTTTGAGGGAAAGATAACTTCTGGTAAAGCTCTGTGATGACTTCAAGATTGAAATGGGAGGTGGATTCAACTCTGGGTATCTGCATCATCTGATCGATGGATTCTGGTGTAATGAAGAATAGAGTCTCTCCTAATGAAGATACTATGGCTCTCTTGTTGGGGAGGTAATGAGCCTGGCATTTGAGGGAAAACTCAAGGAAATGGTGGACCTGGGGGAAAAGATACAGAGGAAGGTTGGACTCCCAGAGCCTAATTTCATCGCTCTGATCTAAGAAAACCTCTTTGAGCCATGACTGCAAATCCGCGAAGTTGAATTCACACCTGGTGTCTGCGATTAAATGATCCTTGTCGGCCAAATGGATCCTGTCAAGGTCGACAGAAGGCGGGAGGAAAGGATTTTCCTTCGCTTCCACTTTCTTTTATTTTGGCACCATCACTGTGAAAATACCTGCAAGTCAAACAAATGTTAGTTGAGATGACTGTGGTTTTGGACGGTTGACTGAAACAGAGAGAAAACGGGGAAAAATATGCTCTAGTGCAATGGGAAAAATATTCTCTGGTGAGACGACACAGTAAGCAATGAGAGAATGAAGGGAAAAGGTAGTTTTGAGTAAATGGATACCCATTAGGCATAGGAGACAGGTCAACAGGCTAACAGATAAGTTATCCATTAATAAATTGCCAACGGGTCCTTTGGAGTGTGAGATGGTAGGTAACAATTAATGATGAATACGATTGGGTGACATGGCGGCTGTGTATTGGGAGGTAACCATGGTGAAGGGACTTCTAACTGTTGAACAGTGGGAATGGACTGACAGAGTTATGAGACATGACCCTTGGGAAAAGGTGGAAAATGATGTCATGGGTTGACAGGGGTATGTCAAAAAATGGTAAACAGTGGGAGTCTGGACCAATGGATTCTTGCCACATAGAGAAGGGGGCTTGCCAGAAAATCATTCCATTCTGGACCCCCCCCCCCATCTTTAAAATAAGACCGGTCGGGGGGGGGTCCGACAAACACCATCAGCCATCCATCGGTGCACCTACCACTGGACCGTAGATTTGAGCGCGACGTTTAACCAACATTCTAGACCCCCCCCCACCTTTAAAAGCAGAATGGTCAGGGGGATCCAAAATTCAATCTCAACCGTAGATCTATGCACCGACACCTCAGTCGTTCATATGTGCACCTTCTTTATACGTGATTCTAGACCCCCCCCCCTCTACCGTTAAAGGTAGAACAGACGGGTGGGTTCGGAAAAGCTTGTCAATCGTAGATCTTGGTGCCAATATCTCAACCATTCATCTATGCGTTGTTTTTACTCTATGAGTGCAAAGTCATATTTGCTCCAAAACTTAGGATAAGTACATTATGTGGATTTGCCCAAGCTTTCTCTATTTTTATCACCATGGGGGTTAGACATCAAACCTTTAAAACATCAAAGATATGGTTCAATATCGATCATCATGCATGTTTTATTGAAATAAAGAAAACTACCCTATGCTCTAACCTAATTACCTATGACATTTAGTTTAGATTAAACTATTGGACTAAGAAATTACTCTATCCTAGGGTTATTTGACCAAGATTAGGCAGTTTGGTCAAATTTATTCACTAACTAACCTAATTCGCTTGGCTAAGATTAAATAGTTTAGCCAAGCTTATTCACTACATCCTAACAACCTCAATTTAAAGGACTTGGCCATGCTTAAACTATATTAACCAAGTCACTGCTATTGCATGGGGCTTTATCCAATTTCTTTTATGCCCTCTTTTATTCTTTTTCTTTCTTTTCCTTTTCTTTTTCTTTTTCTTTTTCTCATTTTTTTTTTAAAATTATTTGCATAATGAAAAATCATTTGACAACCAAAACAATAAAAGGATAAAAAATTTCAGTCACTAGTTGATCCTATAAATTATAGGGTTATAACAGTACCCGACACTCGAGTTGACATAATTTTTAATGGCTCTTACTGGGCTACTGTCAAATCCAACCGAAGGCTGGGAAATATCTATTGACACTCTATATTTGCACTTGATATTAGTGTCATATTTTCAAGACTCTAATGCTACCATATATTGGACAATATCTTATGCCCCTGATTCTCTATTACTATTTTCCACCTAAAAGACAATGTCAAGTTTCAACATAGTCAGTTCAATAAACAAATCAAAATAAACAATTTAAATTCAACCAAAAATAAACACTTACTATTGATTTGTCTCTTTTGGCCCGCAACCCGCCTCGACCAAATGTATATGGAGCCCTCACACTATCTCTTGCTTTCATGCCTTTGTTCCTCTTTGTCAAATATTCTTCAAAACACATAGTTTTCGTCAATGATTCCCATTCTTTTGGAGATAGAGTGGATTTTGTCCTATATTTTCCTTCAATGAGAAATTTTCTACAATTGTATCTATAGTTGTTCATCAGAAGCCTCATCTTAGACTTGTAATATTTTCTGGCGATTTGTCCACCAACACATTGTTGAATTGGTGTTCAACACCTTCTTCGGGACTCGCGACATGGTCTAATAGCTTCCCGTGGATCCATTAACTCTGGCGATGATGAGTTTACCAATCACCCATAGGTTTTGTTCTAACGACAGTCGTACTTCCACTAAATTGGTATCAGAGGGAAAGGTTACAGGTTCGAGTTCGCTCAATTGGTGTCGAGTATCTCAGTTGGTGTTGAGAGCCCTCAATTGAGGGGGATACTGTTGAATTGGTGTTCAACACCTCCTTCGAGACTCGTGACATGGTCTAATAACCTCCCATGGATCCATTAACTCTGGCGGTGATGATTTTACCAATCACCCGTGGGTTTTGGTCTGATGGCATCCGTACTTCCACTAAATGATAAGTCAACTGAGAGGGGGGGACGTGAATCAGTTGTATAAAATTTATTTCATTTTATAAGAAGATTACTTATTAATCAATAAATCATGCCTTTAACATTTAACTTCCAGTAATACATTTAACCAATAAATATACAATCACATAAATGAAAAAGTGACACAGTGATTTTTCATGAGGAAACCCAAAAGGGAAAAACCTCTTCTTCTTATGAATGAAAGGAAAGCTCCAACTCCTCTTTACATTCTTATTTTATCTGAGCTACAACCCAGATGAGGCTGCTACCTCTGTTTCTTCAACACCTATTGAATGGAAGCTACAACTCCCAGATGTACAAGCACCAACTTGTACAGGAGACTTTTATAGTCTCCCCTTGCTCCTCCCTACCACCCTGAAATCCTTCTATGTCACTAAGAACCTACAAACCAGCTCTTTATATTCTCTGGAAAAGGATTTAGCATTCAAGTCCTCTCTGTTTAAATAATCATATCACAATCCATTCTTCTCCCCTTGATCTCTACTATATCTTCATCATTTCTTCTCATTGTCCCTGTATGATTTTATTTCAGTTTTATCTTCATTTACAGAAATGAATTTTACCTTAGAGATACGGTTGTACCAATAATTCCATACACACCAACCTTCATCTCACCCAATCTCACTTATTTCTACTCTGTACATTTAGAGTGTACACTCGAACCCTTAGGCTTCGAAGATTCAGTTACAATAACTAAATAACTACCTTACAATGATTATTATTGGTCAAGGCCTCAAGTAGAATAGTAGCCACATGATCAGTTTAAATATTTAACCAACACCATTCGATGATCATACATTTGTTTTGTCTCAGCATAGAATAACCCTTGAGCACTTTAGCAAGACACTTGTGCTTAAACCATATGCCCATTGGCTATGACCACCGGCTTAACTAAAATGCGTTTTTCATTTCGGCATTTCGACGTTTCGCATTTCAGCATTTCAACATTCTTGTGGTGAAGTGTCTCAACACTCCAAGTCATGATCCCCGAAATGGATCTTGATCAACGGTCCACAAAAATTCTCTAACAGCTAACGGGATTTCGACGTTTTTCCTTTCGGGTTTTCGAGACTCACAATAGTCCCTTTCGGCATTTCATCTTTTAGCATTTTGGGATTTAGGGGTTCACTACTTCAAAGGTTAAAGTTCCTTTGATCTTTGATTTCCTGGTATGCGAAACTCCGAAATGGAGTCTTTGTTGATGTGCCTGTTTCGGGATTTTGGCATTTCACATTTCACAACTTCGAGACTCCTATGATGAAGAGTCTCGACTCTTGACTCCTCCAACTCTTGGTATCTGAAACTTTGAAACGTCGTGGTTTCGCATTTCGCGATTTCATCATTCTTGTCATGAGTTTCCTTGACACCTCCAACTCCCGGTATCCAAAACTCTAAAATGGAGATTAAGTCTTGGTTTCACATTTCGTTGTTCCATGTTTCGGTGTTTTAGCCTTTCATATTTCATCATTTCAGATTTTCGATCGATGGTCACATGACCTTTCATGATTAGATGGTCAAGATCTCATCGGGACTTCATGTTTCACGATTTCGTGTATTGTGATGTCGAAGGTTGGAGCTCCTCCTTTCTTTGATTCCTGAATTCTGAAGGAACTCTCAGCGAACCATCGTGCAACTTCAAGTTTGACATTAATGACAAAAACTGTGCAACAACCTGTGCAAACTGACCAACAAACTCCCCCTTTGGCATTGATGGCAAGCAAACTGACCAACAAACTCCCCCTTTTGCATTGATGGAAAAATTTAAAACTCTTCTCCCCCTTTTGACATCTATGGCAAAGGAATCAACCATACTCCCCCTGAGCAAATAAAAACCACTTGCAAAGATGTATCATTTCAGCAACAACTCCCCCTATCAATAATAGTCAATAAACCTATGAAGTTTGATTTTATAATGAAGCTCGTGCAATCTTTGAGAATGAAATGAAATTACAGAGGGTAAACCCCCAACTGATACCTAAGACTTTCAAATTGCATTTTAGATAAAGGTTTAGTAAATACATATTCTATCTGATACTTTGTGCCAACATATTCTACTTTAATAAATTTAGACATAACCTGCTTTCTTAGAAAATGAATTTTAATGGGAATGTGCTTTGTTTTGGAATGAATAATAGGATTTTTAGAAATACTAATTGCACTGGTATTATCACAAAAGATAGGTATAGGTTCATTATAATGACTATGTATATCTTCTAGCATCTGTTTCATCCATAGAACCTAAGTGCAACAAGTTGCAGTTGCAATGTATTCTTCTTCAGCAACAGACAGAGACACTGTCGATTGTTTTTTACTTGACCAACTTACAAGACATCCTCCAAGAAAAAATGTTGCTCCACTAGTACTTTTCCTGTCATCAACACAACCTGCCCAATCAGCATCAGTGAAAGCATATAAATCAAGCTGATTACCTATAGGATACCACAAACCATACTCTGTTGTCCCCTTAAGATATCTGAAAAATCTTTTGACAGTAAGTAGATGAGAAGTTTTTGGTGAAGCCTGAAACCTGCCAACTTGACAAATTGCATGAATAATATCAGGTCTTGTAGTTGTAGCATAAAGAAGACTACCAATCATAGATTTGTATATTGTCTGATCAACATCTTTAGTATCATCAAACTTACTTAATTTATAGCTAGTAACCATGGGAGTGCCAACTAGTTTAGACACTTCCATCTGAAATTTTTTAAGCATTTCATTGATATACTTGGTTTGAGAAATGGAAATACCTTTATCAGATTGAGTAATTTGCAAGCCTAAGAAAAACTTCATTTCTCCTAGCATGGACATCTCAAACTCTTTCTGCATACTTTCAGCAAACTGTTTACTGAGCCTATTATCATCACTACCAAAAATGATATCATCTACATATATCTCAACAATGATCATGCTATCATTTTCTTCTTTAATATATAGATTACTATCAGTGATACCTTTCTTGAATCCTTGCTGCCTCAAGTAATTGTCGAGTCTGGAATACCGAGCCCTTGGTGCTTGATTCAGGCCATACAATGCCTTTTTCAACCTGTAAACATATTGTTCTGCTTCTTGTACCTGAAAACCATCTGGTTGTTCCATATATACTTCTTCCTCTAAATAACCATTCAAAAATGCAGACTTTACATTCATTTGGTAAACTTTAATGTGTTTAGAACTGGCATAAGCTAGAATCAGTCCAATGGATTCCATTCTTGCAACAGGAGCAAAAGTTTCTCCAAAATCTATTCCTTCTACCTGTGCATACTCTTTACAAACCAATCTAGCCTTGTTTCTAGTTATTTTACCTGCTTCATCCATCTTGTTTATGAAAACCCATTTATCCCCTATGACATTCTTATTCAAAGGTCTAGGAACCAATTCCCATGTCTTATTCTTTTCTATTTGACTAAGTTCTTCAATCATTGCTTTCATCTAGTACTCATCTTTAATTGCTTCTTCAATATTTTTGGGTTCAATCAGAGAAAGTAAAGATAATTGTTCATGAGTTGAGGTGGATTCTTTCCTTCTGCTTCTTGTTTCATCACCTGCATTTATGTCACCAATTATTTGTTCTTCAGGGTGATTTTTTAGTATTCTCTTGCTTGGAGTCTTTGATGGAGTCATGATTTTGGATGGAGTTGCACCCTATGTCAAAGTAAGAATTAATTGTTCACTGTCAGGAGCCTTATTTTCTTTTGTTTCACTTACCTCATCATTCATTTTATGCTTGTCATCTATCTCATATATTTGATGATTCTTTTGTTTATATTTAGACTTCAAAAATGAGGACTCATCAAATTTTACATCTATGGCTTCAACTATTTTGTTCAATATGAAGTTGTAACATTTATAAGCTTTCCTTGAACAGGAATACCCAACTAAAATGCCTTCATCTATTCTAGATTCCAACTTACCCAAATGCTTGTCAACTCTTTTGATATAACATTTGCAGCCAAAAATTCTGAAATGTTTAACACTAGCTGGTCTGACTTTCCATAACTGATAGGGTGTCTTAAAATGATTGTTTCTCAGCAAGCTTCTATTCAAAATGTGAACAGTAGTATGAATAGCTTGAGGCCATAGTATATTACTTAGTTTAGATTCATTGAGCATAGTTCTAGCCATATCCATAACAGTCCTATTTTTTCTTTCAACCACTCCATTTTGTTGAGGTGTTTCAGTAACAGAAAAATGTCTTCTTATCCCATTTTCATCAAAGTATCTGTTGAATTCTTTAGACACAAATTCCCCTCCATTATCTAATCTTAAACATTTAATTTTCATGTCACATTCATTTTCAGTTGACTCCTTGAAGGTTTGAAAATAGCTAAAAGTTTCAGATTTCTTTTTCAATAAAAACATCCATATCATTCTAGTAAAGTCATCCACAAATAGTAAAAAATATCTTTCTCCTTTTAACCCCACTATTATCATAGGTCCACAGACATTAGTATGTACTATTTCCAATGTTTTAGTTGTTGAATGTTCTTTGGTTTTGAATTTAACTCTAGTCTGCTTACCATGTTGACTTTGCTTGCAGACAGAACTTGAAAGATCCTTTATGATAGGTAAATCTCTTATTGCTTCCTTTTTATTCAACTGAATCATATTTTCAAAGTTAATGTGTCCAAGTATTTTGTGCCACAACCAACTTTCATCTTCACTCCCAAGATAACATTTTTCTTTTTCTTCATCTACTATGTAAATGTTGCTTGAAGTTCTTGTGGTTGTTCCAACTAGTTTATTTGATTTTATATCCCTGATTTGACATCCTTTTGAATCAAAAATCATAAAGAGACCTTTATCACAGGTTTGACTTACACTCAAATAGTTCAGAGTTCCTTCAGAATTCGATAATTCGGAGGTTGCAAGTTGAGAGAACCTTCCAACTTGCGATACGCGAAATCGTGAAATGCAAAGTCCCGATGAGATTGAAGCTACACGATGTTTCGCTGAGAGTTCCTTCAGAATTCGGGAATTCAGAGGTTGCAAGTTGAGAGAACCTTTGACATCACGATATTCGAAATCATGAAATGCAAAGTCCCAATGGGATCAGCACCATCTAATCATGAAAGGTTGTAAGCCATCAATCGGAGTGCAAAATCCCGATGAGACCAGGACCATATGATCACAAAAGGTCATGGGACCATCTATCAGAGAAAAGTGGATATAGGGAAATCATAAGTCAAAGGAAGGAAATGCGATAGTATTCCAACTCATGAAATGTCGAAATGAGAAAATCCGAAATATGAAAGGCTAAAACGTCGAAATACCAGACCGTTGATCTGACTCCATTTCGGAGTTTCAGATACCGGGAGTTGGAAGTGTCAAAACACTTCACCACAAGAATGCCGAAATGCTGAAATGTCGAAATGCGAAAAACACCTTTTGGTGTAGGTTTCGGATACCGGGAGTTGGAGTGTCGAAACACTTCACCACAGGAATGTTGAAATGCCGAAATGCGAAACGTAAAAAATTTTGGGTTTCGTGACTTGGAGTATTGAAACGCTTCATCACAAGAAATGTCGAAACACCAAAATACCTTTTTGGTGTAGGCAGTGGTTACCACCAATGGTCATGTGAGAGGGAGGAGCTAGCATGAATCTAATCTCTATTTCAGGGTTTCGTAACTTGAAGTGTCAAGACTCTTCGACATAGGATTGCCAAATTGTCGAAATGCGAAATGCGAAATGCATTTGGATTAACCTGTGGTCACGGCCAATGGACATATGGGTTAGCATAAGTGGTTTGTCGAAGCACTCGAAGGCTATTCTATGCTGAAAATTCAAAACAAATGCATGTTCAGTGAACATTGCTGGTTAATTATTTAAACTGATCGTGTGGATACTGTTCTTCTTGAGGCCTTGACCAATAATAATCACTCTAAGGTAGTTATTCAATTATTGTAATTGAATCTTCAAAGCTTGAGGGTTCGAGTGTACGCTCTAAATATACAGAGTAGAAATAAGTGAGATTGGGTGAGATGAATGTTGGTGCATATGGAATTATTGGTACAGTCGTAGCTCTAAGGTAAAATTCATTTCTGTAAATGAAGATAAAACTGAAATAAAATCATAGAGGGACTGTGAGAAGAAATGATGAAGATATAGCAGAGATCAAGGGGAGAAGAATGGATTCTGATATGATTATTTAAACAGAGAGGACTTGAATGTTGAATCCTTTGCCAGAGAAGATAACGAGTTGGTTTGCAGGTTCTTAGTGACAGAGAAGGATTTCAGGGTGGTAGGGAGGAGCAAGGGGAGACTGTAAAAGTCTCCTGTAAAAGTTGGTGCTTGTACATCTGGGATTTGTAGCTTCCATTCAGTAGGTTTTGAAGAAACAGAGGTAGTAGCCTCATCTGGGTTGTAGCTCAGATAAAATAAGAATGTAAAGAGGATTTGGAGATTTCCTTTCATTCATAAAAATAAGAGGTTTTTCCCTTTTGGGTTTCCTCATGAAAAACCACGGTGTCTCTGTTTCATTTATGTGATTGTATATTTATTGGTTAAATGTATTACTGCAAGTTAAATGTTAAAGGCATGATTTATTGATTAATAAGTAATCTTCTTATAAAATGAAATAAATTTTATACAACTNCTGTTCAACAATTGGTATCAGAGCCAGGTTACGTCAAGATATCAGTTTAACAACTGGAATTTTTTTATCATTCATAATGGATAAGAAGTCAGAATTTACAAAACATGGATTGCCTTTGTTTGATGGTCATAATTATGCTTTTTGGAGTATCAGGATGACGTTGTTTTTACAAGCTCAGGGAGTAGATATCTGGCAGGCTGTACTAAATGAATATAAAGTCCAAGCAACCATTCCAATAGATGCTACAGGTAAGAGACTCTATGAGAGTAATTCCAAAGCTATGTATGCAATACTAGGAGGTCTATCAGGGTCAAAATTTGATAAAGTTATGCATTGTGCATCAATAAAATAAATATGGGATAAATTGAAAAATTTATATGAAGGAGACACTAAGGTAAAGAGTGCTAAGCTACAATCATATAGAAGTCAATTTGAAAGCCTGAAAATGGAAGAATCTGAAGATATAGCTACCTACTTTCTTCGTATTGATGAAGTTGTTAATACCATGAGAGGTCTAGGAGAAACAATTAATAATAATAATATTGTGCAAAAGGTACTTAGATCACTTCCTGCAAGATTTGATTCAAAAATATCTGCATTAGAAGAAATAACAGATCTTGATACTTTAGAAATAGATGAATTACATGGAATACTAACAACATATGAGATGAGAACCTCTAGTGAGAATTCTTTCAAGAAAGAATCATCTTTCAAGGTAGCAAATAAAGATAAGAAAAAGGTTGAAGCAAAAATCTGCAGTCATGAGGAGTCAGAAGGTGATGTGGAAGAAGCAAATTTTGTTAAAAATCTGAAAAGAGGTACTGGCAAGTATAAAGGTAAGATTCCTCTGAAACACTTTGGTTGTGGTAGAATAGAACATTTTACATCTAAGTGTCCTTACAATAAGCATACTAATAATGAAGAAGACAGTGATATAAAACCTAAGGAATTCAAGAATAGACATAAGAAATGTTTTCAAAGAAAAACTTATAAAAAGAAAAGCCTGTGTATAAAAGATGACAGTGATATTTCAGAATCTGGTGAGAGTGATGAAAGTTCAGATGTACATCTCTTTATGGCTATGGAAAAATAGGATGATCGGTCTAGTGAAGAAGAAGAAGGTGAAGTTGATCTAGAAGCTGAACTAGTAAGTGCTTTAAGTGAATTAAGAAAAGTGAGAAGGGAATGCAAACATCTTAAAAGAGAAATTGAGAATCTAGAATTTGAATTACAGAAATAAAATGATTTGATTAATAGCACTGAAATCAAATGATTTGATTGATAGCACTGAAATCATGGTAGTTGACTTAAAACTTAAAATAGAAGAGGCTAGAGTGACTGAAGAAGCTCTAACTAAAATGATTGCAGAAAAGGATAAGGAAAATGAAGGTTTAAAAATTGAAGTAGTCTCATTAA
>ML778700.1:686441-715123 GCA_009831015.1 Picea engelmannii
GTTCCAACTAGTTTATTTGATTTTATATCCCTGATTTGACATCCTTTTGAATCAAAAATCATAAAGAGACCTTTATCACAGGTTTGATTTACACTCAATAAGTTATGTTCCATTTCCTCAACCAATAAGACATTTTCAGCCATGATTTTCTTGTTGTTTAGACATACAATTCATTTTCCAGCTATCCTTGTTGATTTATCATTTCCAAAGGTGATTGTACCTTCTTTTCCTTCATCTAGTTCAACAAAGAGTTGTTTTATACTTGTCATATGCTTTGAAAATCCACTATCCACAACCCATTTTACTTTATGTTCTGCTTGTAGAGCTATAGTGCATTTTTCAATGTTTAGATTTTCACTTTTCTTTTTCCAAAATTTGGTTTTCAGATTTGTGTAAGTGGGTTCATTAAATTTCTGAGAACTCATAGGACAATTTCTTGACACATGCCCAAAGTTGTTACACTTGTAACATTCAATCGCATATCTTAAGGTATCAAATCTATTGTAAGAGTAGTTTATATTGTTTGGACTAGTTTTACCATGTCCTCTTCCAGATTCAAAATTAGACCTTTCATGACTGTTATGTGCATTTATCTTTTTTGAAAAACTATTACAAAATGCATCCTTATGTCCATACTTATAACAAAAGAAACAATGACCTTCAAACCTATTTTGATGTCTGCCATAACTTCTTCTATGCACTGTTGAACCCTGATTTTCTTCTTTCCTTTCTGATTCCATCTTCTTGCTAGTAATTTTCTCATGATTATCCTCTGTACCTTCTTTCTCAATACTTGAACTAGAATATCCATTAGTTACTGCAGATTTATAACCAATTCCAGTCTTATCATATGTTGATCTTTGACTACTAATAATTTGATCTAACACTTGAGAACTCTGATTCATGTTATTTTCTTGTACTTTCTTTCTTAATGAAACTACTTCAATTTTTAAACCTTCATTTTCCTTATCCTTTTCTACAAGCATTTTAGTTAGAGCTTCTTCAGTCACTCTAGCCTCTTCTATTTTAAGTTTTAATCCAACTACCATGATTTCAGTGCTATCAATCAAACCATTTGATTTCTATAATTCAAATTCTAGATTCTCAATTTCTCTTTTAAAATGTTTGCATTCCCTTCTCACTTTTCTTAATTCACTTAAATCACTTACCAGTTCAACTTCTAGATCAACTTCACCTTATTCTTCTTCACCAGAATGATCATCCTATTTTTCCATAGCCATAAAAAGTTGTACATCTAAACTGTCATCACTCTCACTAGATTTTGAAGTATCACTGTCATCTTTTATACACAAGCTTTTCTTTTTGTAAGTTTTTCTTTGAAAAAATTTCTTATGTCTATTCTTGAATTCCTTAGGTTTTCTATCACTGTCTTCTTCATTATTAGCATGCTTATTGTAAGGACACTTATATGAAAAATGTCTTATTCTACCACAACCAAAGCATTTCAAAGGAAGTTTACCTTTATACTTGCCAGTACCTCTTTTCAGATTTTTAACAAAATTTGCTTCTTCCACATCACCTTCTTACTCCTCATGACTGCTGATTTCTACTTCAACCTTTTTCTTATATTTCTTTTCTACCTTGAAAGCTACTTCTTTCCTGAAATAAATATCACCAAAGGTTCTCATCTCATATGTTGTTAGTATTCCATGTAATTCATCCATTTCTAAATTTTTAAGATTTGTTCTTTCTTCTAATGCAGATAATTTTGAATCAAATCTTACAGGAAGTGATCTAAGTACCTTTTGCACAATATTATTATTATTAATTGTTTCTCCTAGACCTCGCATGGTATTAACAACATCATCAATACGAAGAAAGTAGGTAGCTATATCTTTAGATTCTTCCATTTTCAGGCTTTCAAATTGACTTCTATATGATTGTAGCTTAGCACTCTTTACCTTAGTGTCTCCTTCATATACATTTTTCAATTTATCCCATATTTCTTTTGCTGATGCACAATGCATAACTTTAACAAATTCTGACCCTGCTAGACCTCTTAGTATTGCACACATACCATTGGAATTACTCTCATAGAGTCTATTACCTATAGAATCTATTGGAATGGTTGTTGTGACTTTATATTCATTTAGTACAACCTACCAGATATCTACTCCTTGAGTTTGTAAAAACAACTTCATCCTGATACTCCAAAAAGCATAATTATGACCATCAAACAAAGGCAATCCATGTTTTGTAAATTCTGACTTCTTATCCATTATGAATGATCAAAAACTTCCAGTGGTTAAACTGATATCTTGAAGTAACCTAGCTCTGATACCAATTTAGTGGAAGTACGGTTGACGTTAGACCAAAACGCACGGGTGATTGGTAAACTCATCACCACCAGAGTTAATGGATCCATGGGAGGCTGTTAGACCATGTCGTGAGTCTCGAAGGGGGTGTTGAACACCAATTCAACACAATCTCAACATCATTTTCCATTTTTTATATAACTTTTTCCACACTTCGTGGATCTTGATCTGCAAAAATTGATTTGGTAATATCCAATTGGGCCCTACATCTTGTTCCAAACTCGGAGGCCCACCTTGCTACATTTATCCCTATGGGCTCACCATTGTTTGACACATCAACCATGAATGACTTCTTACCTTCTATTTTCCTTTCTATTGCATTCCTCTCTGTAAATATATACAAACCTTGACTCAATCTTTGTCTTTTAACAAAAATGAACACATCTCCTGAACCACTAGAAATATTTCTAGCTGATCCAGTTCCATCAATAGATGCAATAGGTGTATTTTGAAGCACAACATGTGAGTGTATTATCATCACAACTTGCATTAACCAGAACTGCATACTTCTTGGCCACATCATATTTGGCAGTAGGTAGCTCGATACCGGTCTCTATAGATGTTGGTTCTCACATCTACTTTAATTTTGAATAAATGATCTCCAAACTTGATTTTCCTTCATAATATATTTTAGACTTTGTGTGACGAGATCACCCTTATATTGTACATCACCATGTGCAATATTTTCCTACGCATCACCACGTATATTATCAATTTGCACATCATCACCACCACTATTCTTTTCAGCAATTACATTCGTTGCATCATTAATGTGTTTGCTTCTACGCAAAGTTGGTGGCAATACATATTTATTTCGCTTTGATTTTCACTCCACTTTCTTTTTTCTATTTTTTTCTTTCCTATAAAAAAAAATCATATTATGTATTATATACATAAAGTTATTGCCTATAAAACGTTAAACACTATTAAACAAATAATATACTACTTAAGTGGATTAACAACTTTCTTGTTTGTCAAACTAAGAGAAGATAAATATTCATCATTCTTGGCTACATTTTCTCTGCAAGAGCAATCATATTATGTCAAGATTTCATCATTATCATTGAATTCATCTAGTTTGTGCTTCACATGATTTTTCTTCATATCCTAAATTCCAAATAAACAATAATGTATAAATCAGACACTTGAATCAGTAGAATAATAGTGGAATATGAGTTTGAAACTAGGATTCTATTAATAGCATGTGATGAAAAATTAAGTGCACAAGTGAAAGAACAAAATCCACTTAAAATCATCCCCTGAAGTGTCTCTTATATAACTTGAAATCAACAGTAATTAAGTGAAATAAAACTCATATTTTGTACTCAAATAACTAGTGGATAAACAATTAAAATACTTAGAATTTAATTGAGTGATTGCTCCAAAGACAAACAAATAGTAAGATGATCAAATGGGTTTATTATTAACCCTTAACAATAATTGAAATGCACTTCAAAACATCAATGAACAACTCAGGATTTGTATACAATGTACCAACAAAATAATGATGATTAGATTGAAAAATGCATGAGTAAAACAAAAGTGACAAATTACATCATACATATAATCAGAGTTTAGGTGACAAGCTAGTTAAGGTGACAAATCATCTCCATTGCCACTAAGATCGGAATCACAATCACTTGTGTGTGAATCTTCTTGATGCAATACATTCTCATCTCACAATCTCTTCATTGGTAATCAAAGTATGTTCTTCAATCACTCTATAATCATATTCAACCACTTTTTTGAATGTTTCTTGTAAATTATCGACGTATTTCCCATCAAGTATTATATTGACAACTTCCATGAATTTTCATTTCAAACGAGACTCTATTTGAATGAAATACGACCATCCCGAGCTTCTTACATCATCAAGTAGAAATGATTGGTTAATTTGAACAGGGGAGACATATGTCTCATCCATATTTGATAAAAATTGGCGTGTATTTGCATGTACAAATCCATACTCATCATGTTCTATTGCAGATGGTTTGACCCACTTACATTTTAAAAATACATGACTATTTTTACCATAATCAACTTGAATAATTTCTTAGATGAATCCATCATAAAATTTCTTTTCGGTTTCATGAATAAATTCAACAATGACAACACAATCACAATTTTCCTTTCCTTTGTCCTTTTCTTCAACTCTTAAATGACTACCATAGGCCCACATTCCACTAGAATTCATAGCTCATATATGTAGAAGTTGTGAAATCTCACTTTCCCCCACTTTATATCTTGACCTTATTCTTTTACATCATTGACTGCATTAGCAATCCATTCTTCAAATTTTGGAAAAGAATCACCTCCAATCAAATCATGACGTCTACGCTTTTGAGGTTGATGTTGCATCGATGTTTGATCCTCTTATTTGTATTTCCTACATAGAATATGAACATATAAGATAATAAAATTAATAATATAAATCTGTAAATGCAATTGAATCAACAAACTATTGTGTAAAGAATATTTTCACTTGCGCCACTTATCGAATGAAGATGTGCTCTGAAGAACATAGGCACGTATCGCACTTCTTTCTTCATGTGATAGCTTAAAGCACATTTCATTTACTTCTAATACTTAACTTGAAACTTGTCAGTGTTTCATGGAAACCTGCACAGGAGATCTAGCTAAAACATGCACAAACAAATCTTATCAAGAAAATGAAGAGAGATACACAATGAAGAATGAGAATCAATGTATATTATTATATTATCAATGAGTGAGTGATATTCACTCATATGTGCAATGACATCCTATAATTAGGAATGCATGCATAATAATGATGGTCTAAGATTAGAAAGTCTAAAATAGAACTAGTCAATTAACTCCCAATGAACTAGTGTTAAAGTCTAAAATAGAACTAGTCAGTTAACTCCCACTGAACTAGTGTTTCTCCCATTGAACTAGTGTGCCGAAAATAGAAATTTCTCCAACACCCCCATGAACATCACTATGGAGTAAAAAATGAGTCCCGACTACTAGGCCATTTTAGGTACTCGTGTACAATGAAACTAATGAACATTGAATAAAAACGAGGAAAGAGGAAAAACCATGTGGGAACAAAACCCTCCTCTCAAAAGATAATGTATGAAAAGAAGAAAATGACAGTTTCTAGGAAACTATGTTCTTCATTGCAAGACGATCCCACAAAGTCTAAAACTTCGACTCACTGAAAGTCTTCGTGAAGATGTAGAAATATTTATGAATCTGATGAAGTCCTTTGGCAACATGTTGGGCCTTGTACCTCTTGAGCCTGTGGACCCATCTGCACCTAAAAATATTCCTTTCTGGTGGAAGTGGAACCAGATTCCAAGTCTGGTTCTGTAAGAGTGAGTCATACTCCTTCTGCATGGTTGCTTGCCATAATGGATTTCCCACAACCCTATTGTAGTTATGTGGATCAGTAGATTGAACCATATAGCAATGCATGGGCATCGCAAGTTCTGAAGCTGAAAATACATGAGAAGGCTCCTCATGTTGAGATCGAGTCCTCCTCGAATCCAATGGATTCCCTGCAAGGTTGCCTGCTTCCTAAAGTGTGAATTGTGCCTTCTTGGGCATCTACTGAAGCGTCAGCATTGGCTTCTTATCTGTCTATACTACCTGCTTATTTTCATGTACTGAATCTAAGTGCATGGAATCATCTCTGTTATCTGAAACTGATGGAAGCACAAGAGTATATGCATGTTTCACTGGAGGTGCATGCAAAGTACTCTCCTTATGTTTAAGTAGAATAGATGAGTCATCGTCAAAAAACTTAGTGAATTTATACAACCTTGACTTGTGATCCACCTCATCAATTGAAATGATGGAATTTTCATGCATGTCAATTACTGAAACTATATCTGATGTAAATTCAACCTTTTTACCTTTCTGAGTCATCTGATAAACTGAGAGAAGATTCATAGAAAGATTTGGAATATGTAGAACATTCTCAAAACTGCCATTGTGGAGTTGCACTCTCCCTTCTCCTACTACTGCTACTGGAGTATCATCCCCTATAACAATAGGGGGTCTTGAGCATGGACTCAAATAAGAGAAAACTTCCTCTTTCGCTACCATATGATGGGATGCACTAGAATCTATAATCCATGAATCAGATGAGGAATTAATTGAAACCAAAGCATGATGATTACCTTTCTTAGGAGCATGATCTTCTTCCTTCTGCTTCTTGACTCCCTATGGAATGAAGTTTCCAAGGCTGTTCTGCTAAAGTGCCTATTCCATAAGATCGATCTATTTCTTCATGCATGTGGATTCTTCATGATTTGGTTTATTGCAGTAAGTGCACTGTTTTCCCTTCTTCTTCTTCTTTGAATCTGAAGAGTCTTTGGAACCTGAAGAATCATTAAAGGGTTTGGAATATCCCTCCTTCCCATTTTTTTTGGATGATCCTTTTCCATCATGCATGATGAGCGCATGTGCTTTGGTATCTTTCATGAGGCCAAACTGTATGAGTTTTGTCTGCTCTTCTGTAAGAGACTCAATGAACTGAGCCAACATAGGCATTTTCCAATTTGTTCCAAAAAGACATCTGCTAGAATGGAAATTGGAGACATATACAACGTATTCTGGTCCTAGCTTGGCCATGATTGTTAGAATAAGTTGTTTCTCTTGTGTAGACTTATCAATACCACATTCACCCAAGATCAATAACAAAGATTTAAATTTAGTAAAGAAATATTGTATATTATCAAAACTTTTAGGGTCTAAGGTATTCAAATCTACCTCAAGATTATGACCATGCATCTCATCCTGCTTTCCAAAGAGTCCTTCCAAGGTGGTCCAGATCTCGTTTGGATTCTTGCAAGTGGAAACATGAAACCATAGGTCAGTGGAGATTAACTCAAGAAGTAGTCACGTGGCCTCATCCTTATGGTTCACCCATCTCATCTTCTCAATCGCTAATGTAGGTTATGTTTATGTCGCCATCGTCAAATTATACAGTCCTTTCCTTCTGAATTGGAATTCTTCCTTGGGCTTCCAATCAAAATAATTGTATGGTGTGAGGATTACCACCAAGTTTGACTTATAATAATTGTCCTATATATCTCTCCCACTATTTCTAAGAACCCCTAAAAATTTACTCTCAATCTGCAAGTGAAAAATTAAGAAATCACGACAGAAAGGCACTTTAAGTGAAAATTCATATCAATTTTAGGAGACTATCTTCTGACTTACTTTCTAAGAAAACGGTGAGGAATATCGCCAAACGATTGAAAACGCACTAGCATAATGGGTCCATTTACTTCTCTCATGAGCCATTTCCTCAAAAACTTAATATTTTGGGAGCAATCACTATAGAAAGGTACGACCACATATTCGTATCAGTTTCAGGAGGCTATCTTGCAGATTACTTTATGGGAAAACGGTGAAGAATCTCGCCAAACGGTTGAAAACCCACTGCCAGAATGGGTCAATTTACTTTTATTGCGGGCCGTTTCCTAAAAAATGTAAATTTTTTGGAGAAATCACTACTGAAAGGTACAACCACAGATTTAGTTCACCAAAACTCTGATTTTCCTTATTCTTTGGCTTGTCTGGCTTGCTCCAACCAACACAACTTTGATACCATGTCAGTGTTTCATGGAAACTTGCACAGGATATCTAGATAAATCATGCACAAACAAATCTTATCAAGAAAAGGAAGAGAGATACACAATGAAGAATGAGAATCAATGTATATTATTATCTTATCAATGAGTGAGTGATTTTCACTCATATAGGCAATGACATCCTATTGTTAGGAATGCATGCATAATAGTGATGGTATAATATTAGAAATTCTAAAATAGAACTAGTCAGTTAACTCCCAATGAACTAGTGTTAAAGTCTAAAATAGAACTAATCAGTTAACTCCCACTGAACTAGTGTTAAAGTCTAAAATATAACTAGTCAGTTAACTCCCATTGAACTAGTGTGCCGAAAATAGAAATTTATCCAACACAAATGTCTCATATTCGTCATCATCCCATACATGTTGATTGACACTTTTAAAATCCTTCATATGTTCTGTGCAAAATCCCACGACCTCTTGCATTGAATATTCCTCAGACATGCTACCTTCTGGTTTTTTCCTAGTACAAACATTTTTTTTCAAAACCTTCATATATCTCTCTATAGGATACATCCATCTTGTTCTTACTTGGCCACAATGCTCTAGTTCATTTTCAAGATGTATCAAAAGATGCATCGAAATGTTAAATATTGTTGGTGGAAATTCACGTTCCAATAGACAAAGGACTTCAACAACCTCCTACCTCAAACTAACAAATTTCGAAGGATCAAATACATGTAAATTCATTCTCTTTAATATTAGGCCCAACCTTATAATTTCCAATCTTGGTTCCTTTTCCAAAGTTGATATATTGACCACAATAGGTAAAATATTCTCGATTATGACATGATAGTCATGGGTCTTGAGGCCTCTTAATCTATTCATGTTAGTTTCTTTTTCTGATATTACTACTTACATATCCAGTGGAAAAGTGAGTCTGAGACATCAACTTTAAGAATTGTGCACATTGTTCCTTTGTCCATGTTATCACTGGAATTTCGCTCGCAACATTGCATGCAAATGGTTACAAAAATACAGGAGTTCCAAACACCTATTTGTTCACCTGCAACACCAAAAATGCATTTCCAAGAGGCAAAAACTATACAATTGGACAAAAATTGACATGCATTGAATCACTAAAGGAAGCACGCGGGCCAAAGAAGCCCGTAGAGTGCACAATGCACCATATGCATGACTGTGTATGAGAAAAGACGTGCACTCATGTGAACGACACATTTATTGTTTTTGTCAGCCCCTCAACCACTTATGGACCAACTCCCAACATGATTTGATCCTCAGATCTGAGCTAAATCTGAATGGAAGGATGGTTAAGGACCAAAGGGTGCTATAAAGGGCCCCTTGTTCACACCAAGAACCAGTTGAATAATTCCTTGAAGATATGCTATAAATGGAGGCCATGGGTGCATTAATAATTTAATATTTCTATAGTATTTTTATGTTGTCTCAATCCTCCCTTGATAATCCTCTTTTCTCCTTGGAGCATTCTAGCAACAATCCAATAGGCCATTCCACTCACCTCTTGAGGGAATAGGCTTGGATTTATTCATCATTTTCTTTCTTGTTTATAATTGTAAGAAGAGATCTCCAATAGGGAACTCAAGAGCCCTCCCAAGGAGGAAGAGGGGATCCATAAGTCCTCCTTTCTCTACAGGGTTTTTCCAACTAATATAGTTATCCATTGGTGGCATCATCTTGGTCATTTGGTTGATTGATTTTTGTTCAAAATTTCTTATGCATTCTAGTTTTATTTCCTTAGTTGTTTTTAGTTTATTTTCTTTTTTATTTCATGTGCTTGGATTATCTAACTCATGCACTAACCTCTTTCTTGTCTAGCAGGCCCAACTAGATTTGTAAGTGCCCTTGTTTTTCTCACCCAAGTGACGAAACATACACAATAGATTGGAGACCATATTGGGGATAAGGTATCAATTTCCTCTCTATTTGTGCTTTTAGAGAACTTCTTTTGGACCCATTTTCCTTGCAGGAACCATAACCGGTCTAGACTTACCTGTCAAGAGCTAACTTTGGAGCTAGAGGAGGAGAATTCCACTCAAAATTCATGCCCCCTCGATGCGTATCAGAATGTGTGTGGGTATTTCAGCCCACATACGTGCATTCAGAGCATTGTGCACCCAAAGTACTTCTGTTCTCTACACATTCGGCTCAATGTGCACCAAAAGGTCTTATGTTCTCTGCACATTCCACACACTATGTGCCCACTTCACATATTTCTGAACTGTAACCCATGCACCTGTCAAGAGTTTCAAAATTGTAATATTTTTTGTGATGATTTGAAGGCCCCTAACCTTCAAAATCTTACTTTCATGCAAATTGTAAATGCACTCCACTTAGATTCCTTTCCAACATGAAAGGTTAGTCAAATATAGGCACTTAAGGGGTAAAAAGAACCACATTTCTCCTCTTTTGCTTTGGTTTCCACATGGATGGCTTCTTTTGATTGTAAAAGTTAAGGTGAGATTCTTTGCTATAACATATAAAAACACTTGCATTGGGACCAGAAATCAACTTTAATCATTGAGTATGCTCTTCTCTCACACCATAGAGAGATCTTGAGAATCAAAAAGGTGGTTAAGGGGACATTTCATCTCCCTTAAAAAAATATTTGGGAGAGGACAAAGCCCCCCTAGGGCTCCTCCTAGTTTCTTTTTGAAACCATCTTAAATTTGTAAGGGCCCATACATGCCCACATGTTGCAAAATTAGGATAGTTTTTGAAATTACTTTATTAGTTTACATCAGTAGGAGAGTTTAAAGATCAAAGTAACGGGCCCATACATGCCCACATGCTTGCAATCTAGGATAGTTTTTCAAAGATTTCTTAGTGTAAACAACATTAGGGAGTTTAAAAGTTTAGTAACGACCCATATGTCCACATGCTAGTTCTTTAGGGATTTTAAAAATTCTGCAAGGTTGTACCAATGACATCTAGTGAGATAGGTAACCAAGATTTGTAAGGACCACAAGAAGTCTACATGTTGCAAATTTACACCTAACTTATTAAAATTTCGCACACTTTATCACTTGCTCACACACAAAGTCACTCCTCACTCACATAATTTCATCTTAAATTGTGGAGGTTGAAGTAGGTTTTCTCTAAAGGAATTCTAAAACATCCCACTATTTCTTGAGAAATTATCCACACCCACTTAATTCCAACGAGATTGGTTCACACCCCCAATCTCTCAACCCAACACATCTAAATTTTTTTTTTAAACTCACTAAGTTTTCCTCCACAAGAGGTGCCAAAAATATTTTTTTAGTCTAGGTAGGATCTCGGGGGTAGGCATCCAAATAACCCCCTGTTATTTGGTTCTCACATTTTCAAACATTAGAAGTTGACAAATAGGGAACTTAAAAATTCTCCAAGTCAAGTGTTGCTAACACCATAAGGCAGGGAGATACCCTTGAAGGGTCGAAGGTCAAGGTATGGTTGTTTTGTGCATCCCCCCTTGAGTCACCCAACTCTTGGAAGGGATCCATCCCGTGACCCATTTATGAGGCCGAAAATCTAAATGTCACACTTTGACCGAGGTACCTAGTGGCCAAATTTAGGACATCTACCAAGGTGGCAATTGTGGGTTGCAATTGCACCTTGATCATATTTTGTGTGGCCATTGGGAAATATCACCAACTCTTTCGAGATATGCACCCTTTACCCTTCATTATAATTGATTGTTTCATCCTGCACTATGTCCTCTTCTGGTGGCTTCAGACCCCACTGTTGAGTGCTCTTGGAAGGTCCTGTGCTATTTGAGAGGAAGGATAATACGTATTTTTAGGACATGAGCATTTGTTTTATTTGTTCTCCCATGCTGACAAAATCCACCTACCCACATGTATGCTTATTTATAGCTGATTTATGTATGATGCTCATTTGATTACATGACATTGTGAGATATATTACGAAGGTCCAAATTATACAAGTCTCTTGTTCATTTATTTCTCTCATCACCATTTGCACACATTCACTTTGCTAGTTGAACATCATAGGGGACCCACAGAATCCCCGTCGTTCCAGATGCTTGCAGAATCTCTCTCCTATTTTAGGAGGAGTTCATAGTCTTTCCAACTCACTGGCGCAACTATCTCACACCCCTGTGAGTGCCACTATTTTGGGATCATATTTTCTTGGTTCCACCTTACTTGGGTCCAATTCCCAAGGCCATCCATCCATTAGCTCTCCTTCACAAGGAGGTAGGGGGGAAAATTCCTCTCAAGGAAGAAGTACATCCCCATCAAACACCCCTCAAGGGTCAGGTCCACTACCTGCTCACACCATGGCTGGAGCTAATCCTCCACCACCATCCCCCATGCCATATTTGGCATCCCTCAACATTCCTGATTTGAGTAAAATCATGAATGATCCTATATTGCATGACCCCACATGGCCCAATATTCCTACCAAACTACCTTAAGACATTCCCAAATTTGAAGGAAAATCGGGGGAAGATCCTGCCAACCACGTTGTGACCTTCCACTTATGGTTCTCTTCAAACAACATCATGGATGACTCCATCTGATTAAGTTTATTTTAGCGCACACTCATTAGTCCATAAGCCAAATGGTATGTGGACAAAAAATCAGGGTCCCATGTGACTTTTGAATCCTTGGCCAAAGCATTCTTGGCCTTCTTTCAACTACAGTTTGTCATGACACTAGTCTAGAACTACTCTCTGAGTGCAAACAAACCTCATCTACACATATTGTTGACCACATTCATGAATGGCATCGACGATGTAGTTTATGTAAAGAAGAAACCACCAAAGAACAACATCTCGATTGGTTTCTCAAATCACTTGTCTCTATACTTTCCAAAGATGTGGCATCCACCTTCCCCCAAACTAAAGAGGAAGCCATCAACAAGGCTCAAAAATATGACCTCATTTATGCTCAGTCGGGTTACCTATACACAATAATACTTGAAACACTGAGACCCATACCATTCAGCCATGCCAAACCTGGGATGTCTCACACGGTAGATGGATTGATTGGTACCACAACACACCACAACCCGTACATCCAACCACCACCTATGTACAATACGCCCCAATATTCACCGATATATGGAGGCCCATATTATTACCCTCTTCCCCTTTACCAATAACCATATCCTTTTTCTCCCCCCCTCCCATGAGTGGACCCATGCTGACACCCATCATGTGCCTAGCTTCTCAACCAATTTCAGGTTCCCCCTCTACCTCAACATATAACCTGGGCACTAGTGAAAGCATCATGCCTTCCCATGCACCCTACGGATCATTTCCACAACATAATCCATATTTTCCATTTCTTGGTCCCCCCCAGCCAATTTCTCCTCCACAGGGACAACCACACACCAGTGTTAACTTTGTTCATCCCTCTCCCATTCAACAATTTGAAACTTTTGAACAGTTGAATACAAAAAATCTGGCCCATCAGTCGAATAATTCCAATAATAAAGGGAAAAACCGAAACAATAATAACCCAGGACCAAGAGGAAATAACCCCCAACAAAACCAACCTACTCGGGGCAATCCAAAATCGAGTAACCAGAACCCTCAAGGGGAAAATAACAACAAACTCCAAGGGAGGAACAACAACAAACTCAGGACGAACTTCCCTTGCATTCTTTGCGGTGAGCATGGTCATTATACTCACCATTTCCCCCAAATTCCTAACTTCAAATGGATGAAAGACTCCATGAACACGCCACGTCCTCCATCGCCACCTGCCCCTCAGCAGGCTCCACAACAGTGTTTTCAACAACCACCCCCAACCGTGTTGAAAAACCCTATTCCACACCAAGGTGTGATGAATACCTAACAGGAGGTACATCCTGCCCAACCACAAATGGGACAATATCAAAACCATGGAAATCCATCGGATTGCAATATCCTCCTCATTAGCGAAGAATAAATTATTCTACAAACACGTGGTCATCAATATAACACACCCCATGAATCTACTCCCACCACTTCAGAAGCAGCTCCAACTACATACAGAAAACCCTTGATGATTCCATTCCCTAACACTGAACCCTCCATTTGTACCCCTCACATCATGTTACGATGGAATGTCCACAACCCTCAGGCTAGGGTGACACATAATTACAGTCTGATCGATGACTTGGCACAGTCCCCTACAGCCATGTTGGTATTGGAGGTCCTCCAAACCTATCCAACTCAACAAAAATCCTTACTTTCCGCCTTGGGAGGAGTCAACCCAGCTGATACTAGACTCATCATATTTGATCTAGATTGTGGGGAACCTCGTCTCCCCACTTTGGTAGCTTTCCAGATATCAGTCAAGATTTGAAACATCACGGTTCATTGATGTATCATTGATGAAGGTGCATCCACATGCATCATGTCCAAAAATGTATGGAAAAAACTTGGCTCCTCTGATCTAGTACCATCCCCCATCACTTTAAGAGCTTATGATGGTCAACCATCCTCCCCTGAAGGGATCTTTAAAAATGTCCCAGTTGAACTTGGGGGAAAAACCATCCTCATCGACATTGAGGTTATCGATGCCCCACTCAATTACAATATCTTGTTTGGAAATAGCTACATTTATGCTATGAAGGCAGTGGCCTATTCTATGTTTCGAACAATGATATTCCCCCATAATGGGAAAATCGTCACCATCGACCAAGTATCACATTACGAGCCTAACCACTCCTCCAACATCAATACATCCTACCTCTTGTCTACACTAGTTCCGATGTGTATCCACTCATGGATATTGCCCCCAGAAATTTCAAGGACCCATCCTTGCTGGGGGCATACCATGGACCACCACTACTCATGCACCCCTCAGCACAAGTGTGTGTCATATCTTCTAATGGAACTAAAACTGGAGATACCATTCCTCCCACTGAGTCTTCCCCACCCCTCGACATCCCAGTAGTTTAATAAATTCTACCTCAGGAATTACCTACGAACCGTACGACACCACTTATCCCCGATTTCACCCTTCCCTTGGGGACAATCCTAATTTGGGAAACAATCCCCCATGCCATTACTCAAATTTCCTTCTTCTACCCCCCACCGGGAGTACAATCTTTTCAGGTAGTCACAATGCTTACCCTTCCCAACATGGCGCTCGCCATTATGATATGGTATCTACACCCACCCGTGATGGTTCCTCAACCATCCCTCCCTCCCCAATCAAAGGGAATCTCGATGCAGATTCCAGTAATGACTTTGGGCATGCCACCCTCACCCCCAATCGCCAGCACCACTACTACAGATGGGGGAAGATGAAATAAGAAAGATCCCACCGCTCCACTTCCTCCTCAATTTCAACCTCCTTGCACACTCTGTGAAAGAGAGGGATGCCCCACTAATAGATGTCCTTCTCTTCCTGAATTACACAACCTGATCTAACGCCCTCGAGAAACAACATCACTCACCGTTTCACCAAGCACACCTAGTACTACCACATCGTCCCCTACTATAGGTAGTAAAGGGATACGAACCAAATTTGATTGCTCCATCTATTCAAAATATGGCCATTACACTCATCATTGCCCAACTCTACCTCAGTTTTTCCAAACACTAACGATAGTATGCCAAACCTTTAAGCAAGAGACCTCTCCACCACCACCTTCGGGTACCCATGTCACTGAAATCCATTATGTCTTGAACTCAGTCCCCTAATGAATGAGATTTCCTTTCTCTCTTTGTGACTCACTTGCTCATTTCACATACCAATGTCCTTTGATCATTGAATATAAACATCGTCAGATAAACCTTATTCAAAATCATTCAACCACCTCACCTTATGTAATGCAAGTGACTCCCCCTATCCCTTCTCCAGATACTGTTGACATCACCCCCCTGCACCTGAGTCACTTCCCACCCCTCCATGGTTCATGGATAGACTATTTGAGGATATTCCCTTAAATCCTCCCAATTATCCGGTTCATTTCCCCCAGAAAATCTTACCCCCTACCACAGTTTACAACCCACATTATTTGTACATTTGGTTTATGTCAATCGAGCCATCACACCATAGTTGTGATACCCCCTCTAGGTCTTCACCACTTGAAGACAATCACATGGTGACAGCCACCAATGATACCTCCCCGGATCCCCTATATTCTCACATTTTCCACTGCAACGAAAATATCCTGAAGGAACTCTCTACCCCTGATTTCCCATGGAATGTGCTCCATCACAGAGAAATTTTTATCTCACAGGAATCCTTTGATCCTCCTAGCCAATCCTCCATATGTGTAATCGAAACCAAGGATTTTATTCCATCGGGGCATATAGACTGGTTCAACAACCCTATCCCTACACTCGATGCTTTTGAAGAAGGCAACATGGCCAATATTTCCCCCTCTATCAAAATTGACATTTTCATCAAGCTGAGAATCATAGAGGAAATCATCATTGGCACTGCATGCTCCCTTGAGGAACTCACAACTTACAAATCTCTCTTTTAGGAATATGGAGATATTTTTCCTGATCATATACGAAGATGCCTAACCTCAATCCTTCTATAGTCGAACATCGCCTCGACACTTGGCCAAATGTCACCCCAGTACATCAAAAGAAACGCCCACTTCACCCATCCAAAGTCGTGGCTATCAAAGATGAAATTTGACAAGTTACGCGTTGCAGGGTTCATATACCCCATCACGTATACCTCATGGGTCTCCAACCCCATCCCCGTTAACAAAAAATAGGGCACTATTCGCATCTTGACCGACTTTCACGATCTCAGCCATGCTTTTCCCAAGACAACTTCCCAACCCTTTTCATCGACCAAATTATCGATGACCATGCTGACCATGAGGCCTTGTTCTTCATGGATGGGTTCTCCAGCTACAATTAAATCCAAATCCATCCAGCAGATTAGTATAAAACCACATTTACCACCCCATGGGGTACTTTTGCTTATCATGTTATGCCTTTTGGACTAAAAACTGTAGGTGATACGTTTCAATGGGCCATGACTTATGTCTTCCACAATCTTGCTCGCATCATCCTCGCTTACTTGGACGACCTCACTGCTCGATCCAAGAAACGAACTCAACATTTAGATGACTTACGAGTCTTCTTTCAACGATGTCTCCAGTACAATATTTTCTTGAACCCCCTCAAGTGTGTATTTTGCATCACCTCTGGATGCCTCCTTGGGTTTATAGTCTCCCAACATGGCATCACAGTGGACCCCCTCAAGGTCCAAGCTATCACAAAAATTCCACCACCTAGTAATTTTCGCCAATTGTAGAGCCTACAAAGAAAAACCAACTTTTTACGATGCTTTGTCTCAGATTATGCCACTCATGTGCATGGTTTCCTTATCTTACTGCGCCATGATATCCCCTTCTGATCGGATGAATATTCCCAAACCACTTTTGATGATTTAAAAGCGGTGTTATCCAACACCCCTTTGATTAGTCCTCCCGACCATGATCGCGATTACATCCTCTACCTGTCAACCTCAACCGTTTCAGTAGTAGGAGTTCTCGTCCAAATAGGGGAATTAGTCCTATTGGAAGCAAAGGAGTCGAAATGGTAGAGAACAAAAAACACTAAAAAACCATGTAACCCCCCCCCTACGCCCCCGCCCCCCTCACTTATAATTTTTTTTATTTCTTTTGATTTTATTTGGTTTCCATAATTTCTCACACTTCACTGTTATAGTAGCATAAAATTTCAAGATAAAAACTTTTCTTTTTCAACACTTTTTGTTCATTTAGATTAGTGATAATTCCATTGTGATTATCATTTAGAAATTTATTTCTTATTAGTTTCCATCCCACTAACCAAGGAACTAGTTTAAGTTCCCTTTGCATATGGAAGCTATGCATTCCTCAAAGAGATTCAACCACATTCGTCTAGGATAGGTAGTGTAGTTGATTTCATTTTATTTTTATTGAACTTCATAAGTGTTGTGAAACTCAAGTTCAAGGCTAAAGGAAAGTAACCATATGATTGGGTTAAGGTTGGGTTTCTTTTCCATCATACCTATTGCGATTAATGCCAAGTTTAATAGTGAGGGTGAACCGATACTAGTATTTTTTCATAGTTAGTGCTGCTAAAATATAGAGCACAAGAAATACGAGAGACAAAACATTTGGTAGAAAAGGAATCAATCCATAACCTCTCTCTCATTGTATTCATTCAATGATACAAATATATAATACATGGTTGAATCCAGCTCAATTTCTCCCACATTGACACCTCATCAAGATTTAAGGTATGAGGAGGAAAAATAGCAATCTAGAAACACACTTAGGATAAAAAATATATCCTTAAATGTGAAATACATTAGGTGGTTTTATAGGACTTCATGATTTTATAAGAGTCAGAGGATAATATTTCCCCCCTCAATCATAAATACTAACAATAATACTAGCAATGCAACATAAACTAGTATCATTTTGATGAAGAGCTTCTTGAAAAACTGCCAAATCTGGATGTTCAAAACTCTATAAAATATCGTTGTGTAATCATGTGAGATAGAATACCCGCAATTTGCTCATTGATGTGAACTACAATATGATGAGAGAAAACCAAGAGAAGTGAATAATTTGCAAGTCTAACCCATCCCTGAAAATGCTTGACAACTCAATCAAATGCCAAGCTACAATGCAGAAGGATCCAATAATCCTCTGCTAGGTCGAATGAACATCCAAGTGAACAAAATTTCCACATCGTTTCTCTTAAAATCAACATCATAATATTTTATCCTATGTATGATTCTATTGCAACACATTGAACCATAATTTTGTCAAATTATGCCATCTATAGACTTTTGTTTCCCATCTAGAAAGTTTGATTCCCATCTGACATATTTTTTTTTGTTTAGTCTTCTTTCTATAGACTATGGTTTCCCATATGAAAAAATTGATTCCCATATGGAATATTTGTTTTTGAAACTTTCATTCTAAGAACCATATTCAATTACCCCTTTTTTCAGCTGAAAGGAGAGACCACATTTGGTTTTTTGTACAATCTTCATTGGATTTGTGCACTCCCCCCCTTAATGTGTAGAAGAGTTACGTCATTGTACTCCCCCCTTTGAGGCTCAAGAGAGTACCATACTCATTTCACTATCTTCTTTAAGACATTTCTTTACTCGAGATAGAATTCTTCGGTAAGACTGAAATAATCACTTGGTTGTTGATGACCATTGCCAAGGATCAAGCCACTAATAGTGTACTTTTAATATTACATATTTCTTCAATGTTAAACATCTATTCTAGGAATGATTCAACTCGACACAATACTAACAAGGATGGAGATCAATACAAGTACTCTCCACGTGACCAACTCAATTGAAATGTTGACATTTAGCATTCTGATGTTGAACTGCCATGCTGCCATGTGCAAAGGAAACTTCAACTAGTTCCTTGGTTAGTGGAATTGGAATTTATAAGAAAATTCATTACATGGTTAGATGGGTGTTCCCTAACATTTCCTTCAAAATTGAGAATGTATAATGAAAACTTGGTAGGCATGGAAGTCCAAATTTCCTCACGAAGGATGTATTCATTAGTGAATTTTGAAAGTTATAGGAGATTCAAACTTGCCATGGATAACAATATTTTCAATGAAAGGGGTTTGTTGGTAGGAGGATTGGTCAAGTGTGGAGGGGGGTGGGGAGGGGGGGTATTTCATGGATAAGGGGGCTCTCTAGATATACTGATCTTCATGTTCCTCCTATGTTTTCCATAGAGATCTATCCATATGTTTGATATGACTACCAATCGAACTAGAGAAGATGAAATACCATGGATCCTAATCAATCATTTAGGGTGAGAAGGGCTTGGAATGGTGACTTATTCTCAAGTTAGTTTGAATTGGATAAGTATTGATGCAAGAACTATATTGATCGTGAAAAAATTTTACTAAAGAAAATTAATATGAAAAATTTGATAAAACAACATCTCCATGACTCTGGCTAAATGGCTTAAGCAAATGTCGATGAGAAAATATTGGGCCTTCCAAATGAATTTTTTTCGAGGGTGGTGAAATGTTCTGAGGGTGCACCCAAGTGAAGGTAGAGGGAAATGGTTATAGTGACCTAACCGAGAGTAATGAAAATAGAGGATGATATACTATGTTCTTCAGGTACTTCTCACAACCCTATGATAAAGTCATCTAGGTCGAATTCTTAACAATATCCATTGGGTTGCCTCTTCACAATGATAGTTGGGGGGAACAATTGTAAGTCAAGTGTTCCCATTGGGAAGAGACATATGGGATGAATCCCATGGGTGAAACCTCAGAAAGAAGGAATCACTTTTAGTAACGTCCAACTAGTTGAAGTCCCCTAGTACAGATTCACCCACCAAGAAAGTGTGAGGAGGGATCTCAACACTTATTTATCTTTACCTAGTTCCTTATAGACATATAAGATGCACTTTCACGACAAATAATATTCACTACAAAAGTGATTACACTCAAAGTAGTAAACTTATAATTTGTAACAAATAGTAACTTTGGAACATTAACATCATAGTCCCATTTATAAAATCTTACTCTAATCTAAATATGAAATTTTACTATCCAACTAGGGAAGTTAGTTTCTTAAAATAGATTTATTTTAAGGTCTCACTTGAGGTCATGAACTGATTCCATAGTTCCTAGATACATTTTTTGTGCATATTGGGGATGAAATTACCTATAATGAAAATATATGGAAGTAATAATTGAATTCAAACTAAAAGAAATGGAAATAGAAAGGAACCTTAATTTCCACTTTTGGTTCACCCAAATCATCAAAGAGCACAAGGTGAAGAGCATACACAAAAATAATGAGATGTGCCCCCACACCAATAATAATTTAAACAAAAGTATAAATTAATCGATGTTAATTAGAAATAATGATGATGCATGAAGTAGTAAAAAAAATAATATTTAATCAAAATGTGTATTAATCAAATAAGATATATTAAATTTTCATAATACAATGTCTAAGATCGGTGAAAAAAGTATATAAAACCTAATAACGCACTTCAGGAAAGACGTTGGTTTAAAATATATGCAAAAAATAGAATTTAATATAGATTGTTTGGGTTGAACACAAAGAATAGAGTGCTAAGAATATGTATTTAAAGGCTAGTAAGTAATGCATTCTTATACACTACACAACTATCATGATTAGGACTCATGCATTGGATTTTTTAAAAATTGCAAATTTGGAAAAAAAATGAGGTGGATGTTGGCCTCTTAAAGAAAGTTTGGGTGAGTAGACAATCAAATATTTATAGGTGAGTGACCTAATGAGGATGGGGGGGGCTAGAAATGGTTTTTAGAATACCTCAAATCCAACTAAAAGAAAAAAAAAATATGGATTTATTCCCTAGTGGAGTCACCATATTGATGTGGGATATTTAGTGCTAATGAGTATGAAACAACTTCCGCTAGTATATTTGAACTATTGTTGCATACAAAATGTTTTAAAGGTGGTCAATAAGTGTTAACAAATAGAGAACATGCACAATAAGACAAGATCCAACAGAAAAGACTTTAAGACATTCTCTACTCATTGTATTGATCTCATAATATCAATTTATAATACATTGATTTGACTGCTTTTAGATATAGATATCATTGAAAAATCATCAATGGATAATGACAACACCTCATTAATAGATAAGGATTACAACTCATATGTAGGTGGAATCATACTTTGTGATTTTCTAGGGATTTAGAGTCTAACATTCCCCCCCTCAATCATAAGTTTGAATAATTGTACCAGTAAAGACACAATAACTATTATCATGTTTAGTATTCAATCTAAAGCTTTTGAATTGAACTTCAATGAAGATATGCAAAAAAACCTCTAATAGGATTGTGAAACTTGAATCTTGACTATCATCATTGATATTTGATATTCCCCCTTATTGTAAATACTAACCTTGTACAATATCTACTACAGACATATATTCAAAAAAGAATAGAAAAGATAAAATGACAAATACAACATTACACAGAGTTTTTTCCCCTGGAAACCCAAACTGGGAAAACCGGCATATTCTATATTCATTCATTGTGATACATTGTTTACAATACAATATACATATAGGAGCCATTGGCATCCAAAACCCTAACTCAATGACCTGGATTAATCCAAAAGCCTAATACCCAACACTTATTAGGTGCAAGGTGAGAAGGTTTTTTATTTTTTTAAAGGATCCAATATTTATATTTTGGATTCTTTTGTTTTTTAATGATATTTGTTTTTTTCTTGTTGATCACTAACCTTTTTTACTTGAGCAATGTGGCGGTTTTGGTTGACCACCAACCATTTTGAGAATATAATTCCCCCGTGAAGTTGTTGGAGACTATCTTGTTGTTTTATCAATGTGCTGCCCCCTTGAGGTGTAGAGAGTACCATTTTGGATTCATGTTCCAATTTCAAAAAACATGTAGAATTAATGATCCCTGATCATGCCCAAAATCATTTGAAATAGTTGTTTGAAATTTGTTTTATTTTTTCATTTCTCCATGCAAATGCATCTTTACCTGTGTCTAGACCAGATGGTAAGACTTATGCAACTTCCTTATTTGTTCATTCCATTTCGAAGATCTTATCCAACCATAATGAATTGTTAGCTTAACCTTCTTCTTATTTTGACACTTTTCTGAGAGATTATTTATCTTCCCACAATGAAGAAAATGATAGAGATCAAAACACTACATCTCCAAGTTACCAACTCTATGACAATGTTGACACTTATTATCAATATTCTTAACTTATTAATTAAATACCACACTCACAAAATAAACTAATTTGAAGTAATCTAAGATATGAAAGTTGTTTCCTTTGTCATAAACTAAACCATGTTGATTTTTGTCAAAGAGAAATTCTTCCTAAGTTCTAACAATTAGAGAAAACAAAAGACATCATTTATTTGTCTTTTGTTTTATATCAAACAAAAGACATCTTTTTTTTTTTATGTTACCAAAAGTATTTAATAACCATGACCACTTTTTAAATTCAAGAGGGAGATTATGGAAATCCTGGATCACCAGTTTCTATCGTCACTGTATGGATGCTTGGACGAGAACTGGTTCATGGAAGTGTGCCCGGATGATGACCTCCACTGTATGTATTTAATTGAAATGTGATATTTGATAATTCTCTTTTATGTTTTTCACATTAAAATATATTCACAAAATATAAAACAATTTATTATAATAATATAAATGAGATGTATAATATTAATATTTATGATTTAAAATAACAATAATTAGAAAAAGAATTGTAAACATTAATAAAGCAATGATTTTTAAGTATCATTACATATTTATTTTTTAATTAAAAATTAAAAAAATAATTTCAAACATAACAAAATATTAATTTTTAATCATTAAAAAAATTATATCTTTATAAAATGTGGGTTTTTAATCATTTTTTATTATTTAATGATTTATTTTTTTAATTAAAATAATAATAAAATATGAAAATTTTAATTATTAAAATATTTGTATTTTTATTTATAAATTTTTTATATTATGCACAAACATTATAAAATTATAGCACATGTTTTTTTTTTTTTTTTTTTTCTTTGTCTATTAATACCTTTAAGTTGGCATTGTGAAATTGAATTCATACCAACCAATGAAACGAAATTTCCCAAAAAATTATTGAAAACTCACACGTCATCTTTCATCCTATCCACCTAAGTGTTATTTTATATGTTAATACAATCACTTGAAATCAAATCAATGGATCATTAGTATTAAATCAAGTTTTACACACATTTCTTTTAATAATATAAAGATGGAATTTGTTTTAAGAAACATTGTTGTATGTTTTTTTTTTTTTTCCTTCTCTATTAAGACCTCTAAGTTAGCATTGTGAAATTGAATTCAAACCAACCCATGAAATTAAATTCCCAAAAATTGTTGAAAACTCACACGTCATCTTTCATCATATCCACCCAAGTGTTATTTTATATGCTAATACAATCACTCGAAATCAAATCAATGGATTATTAGTATTAGATCAAGTTTTTCACACATTTTTTTTGATAATATAAAGATGGAATTTGTTTTAAGAAACATTGTTGTATATCTTTGTGGTGAATATTGTCTTTATGGTGAATTGAAGTGGTGAATATTTTATCTCTACGATTATTTTCTATGAATATATAGTCATAGAATTAAAAATATAATATATCTTTGTGGTGAATCTTATCTCTACAATGAATTGATGTGGTGAATACATTCGATATGACTACGTTGTGGTAAATCTCATCTGAGGTAACTAAATCTCTATAGTAAATTGATGTGGTGAATACATTCTATGGGCCTATGGTGAATTTGGTCTATGATAGAATATGGTCTGTAGTAAATATGATCTACATTAACTAAATTTTGTTAGTGACAATTCAATATGAGTAATTCACCAGTGATACCTAAACCTAAGAGAGGAAGGCCTAACAAAGTATCCCTAGATAATGTGCATGGATATCTATAAACAATAGAAAAATGTAGAGAAGAGAGAGAAGCCAAACTTCAATACGAGTTAGTAGAAATGCTTCAAAGTGACTTAGTAGCAATGCTTGATAATAAATTTAGATCCTTTGAAGATAATATTTAGAGACATATAGAAAATAAACTATTAAAGGGTTTGAGACTCAGATGAGGAAAATTAAGGCTACATTACAAGAAATAGAAAAAAAGAAACCAAGAACAAAAATAATTAAGGCAGGAAGAGGAGGTTGGAGAAAATAGCAATCTTAAGGACAAGATTAAAGAGATAGAAGAAAAAATAATTAACAATTTCACCCTAAGTAGTGTGGAACACAAATTGGACATCAAACCTATCAAAGAGAAAATGAAATTGAAAGTGTTTAAGGCTCTGACTGAGAATCAAACAGGTAAAATATTGAAGGCAGTAAGGTCTGATAGAGGAGGATAATTTAACTCATGGAACTTCAGAGAGTTCTTTGATAAGCATGAGATCAAAAGAAAGTACACAATCCCAAGGAATCCACAACAAAATGGAGTTGTTGAGAGGTAGAATAGATCAGTACATCAAATGGCAAGATCAATGATGAATGAAAGGAATATATCTCAGACATATTGGGTGGAAGCAATCCATACAACTTTTCACATTCTTAACAAAGCTCATCTCAGGCCACATAGTGACAAGACTCCTTATGAACTATGGTTTGGAAGACCTGCTTCAATCAAGCATTTTAAAGTCTTTGGGAGTAAATATTATATAAAGAATAATGATGAAAATATTGGCAAATATGATGACATGGTTGATGAAGGTATATTCTTAGGTTATGCTACAAACAGTAAAGGTTACAGATGCTACAATAAGAGGCTGCATAAATTGGTTGATTGTATTGACATAAAAGTTGATGAAGAAATCCTGGTACGAAATGTAAGCAGTGTTGAACCAAGCACAAAAGATATAATTGAAAACAAATATGAATAGGTCAAAGGATCAAAAAGAAAAGAATCTGAATCAGATGAAGATACTTATACTCCAACCGACACAAATCAACAGAAAGAAGCAAAATCACCTCTCATAATTGTTAGAAAGAATCATCCTAAAAATCAGATAATTGGAGATATAAATAAAGGATTTCAGACAAGAAGGAAATTGATTAAAGACTCAGAACAGTCACATGTTGCCTTATTATCTATCACTAAACCTAAAAAATTTTATGAAGCCAACCAACATGATGATTAGATTAGAGCTATGAATGAATAGCTTAATTAGATTGAGAAGAACAATACTTGGGGGCTTGTTCCTAGACATGAAGATAAGAATGTAATAGGCTCCAAATGAGTGTTCAAGAATAAAATGAATGAAAAAGGACAAGTTGTTAGAAATAAAGCCAGATTGGTATGTAAAGGGTATGCACAAGTTGAAGGTCAGGATTTTGATGAAACTTTTGCACCAGTGAAAAGATTGGAAGCCATGAGAATGTTTCTTGCATATTCATGTCATAAGAACTTTAAAGTGTATCATATGGATGTTAAGTCAACATTTATTAATGGAGATCTAGAGGAAGAAGTATATATGGAGCAACCTGAAGGATTCTCATTGAAAAATAATCCCGGATATGTTTGCAAGCTAAAGAAGGCCTTATATGGACTAAAACAAGCACCGCAAGCTTGGTATTATAGGCTGGAAAAAAATTTACAAGACAAAGGGTTCAAGAATGTTGGAAATATTGTCATTGATGGCAAAGGATGAAACAAAGGAAGAAGAAGAGTTTTCATGTAACAAAATCAGTGTATGGTTGAGTTTTGGTGATACTCTCTCAGGAGAAGAATACCCAGAGCAATTGGGGTATTGATAGGCAACTCTGTGATGATCTATGGATAGATTTCGGGGTGCTCAGGTACAGTGGGCTTAAAATCCATCAGATCTGTAGAAGCTGCGAGGGAGATAAGCCTCGGGAGCAAGAAGAGAAGTCCCGACACAAGGAGTTGTCATCGGGATATCAGCCATCGGGAGATCGGAGTTCTCAAGGTCATGAGAACCGGGACATTGAAAGTCTCGAAATCCTGACATAATCAGGACCGTCCATTTGGAAGGATGCATGGCAGCGATCGGGCACCACCGGGAGAAGCTCGACAGGAGGCTTCATCGGAGAATTGGGAATCGGAGTTTCACGAGTCCCGTGAACAATTGCATCAGACATCGCAAAATCGTGATACGCGATTTCCCGATAAGGCATATAGCGAGTGGGCCACCCAGGAGTCAGTGGAGGACAGGTGGCAGGTCAAAGGCTAGAAGTCGTCAGAGGACTAGCGTATCGGGAATTGGCAAATCGGTATTCCAGTGGATGAAGGATCAGGGGAATCCCTAGAGGAAACCCTGATGCGGAATCTTAACCGTCCATTCGGTGGGACGCGTGTCAAGAGTACGGAGTTTTGGGGATCAGGATTTGTAAGTGACAAAAACATTGAACATAAGGAATGCTGAAACCCGATTTAAAAAGGTGTGCGTAGGTTTAATTCAAAAATTTTATATGGACCCAGAGCAATAGGGACCCAATTTTTTCCCTTCGCATTATTGGTTCATTATGATGATATCTTAACCCCCCAGTCGAATATTAAAAGAGCGTCGTGGAGTAAACCAAAGGAATACCATTAGCGTTGAATGGTTTTGACCCATGGTCTTAAGAAGGGGTCGATGCCCTTTTATAGGTGAGATCTGCAAGCAAAGGTGGGCGGTAAGGATTCATATAGGTCACAGGGGTCTTTTTGCAGGACATGGAGGCCATTTTCTGACCGTAGGGACATCTACAGGTCGCTGAGGTCATTTGTGCAGGCTGCAGGGAAGGTTTGAGGAGGGAGGAACCTCATTGTGGTAGTTGGGTGGCAGATCTACATTGACAAAGAGTTCTCTGCAGTGGGTTTAGCAACTAGGAGAGCGGAGGCATCATCTCCAGGTTTATTGTCTTGTTTAATGTGTGTTTAGGAGGCTTTTGCAGCTACCTTGCAGTCAGTAGATCTGTGTTTCCTTTAGAGATAATTGCAATTGTTTTCATAGCCACTAGAAAATTGTGTATTGATGTGATTCCAGGATACAAGTCTTAATAAGATGCCAGAACTGTCTCTTCTAAAAGAAGATGATGGCCAGCACATAGAACACATGTGAATCAGGGGTTGAAACTGCCTGATCTAGTGTGAAAATTGATGAAACGCGGACAACAGCGAGTCTGAGGGTTAAAGCCTTCAGTAGAAGCATCCTACCAGTAGAAACTGGTGCTTTTTTCAGGGGGTTGAAGCTCCCTTCCAGGAAATGTTGGTAAACGAGAGAAGGTTACAGCCTTCTGCAGGTAGAAGCATGCGTACTAGTATGAGTCTGCACTAGTACAATGTTGTAAAACATTTTCTTAATAATTATTATTGAAGACGGAGATAAATACAGCGATGGTTTTCTCCTGATTTGGGTTTCCACCTTAAATCCTGGTGTTCATGTGTATTACTCATGTGCGTTGGTTTATTTTGTTATTACTGCATTGAATTACTGCTTAATAGACATCTGATGAATGAAAAAATTCATAATAAGATCTCTGGATGCACTCTTGTTTTCTTAAGACTATACAATAGCTGGTCTCTACAAAGTAGGCTAAGGTTTTCAGTGAAAGAAAAGAGAAAATCAATTGATTGCTCAAAATACTAATTCACCCCCCCCCCTCTCAGTATTTCTCAACAATTGGTATCAGAGCTATGTCCTTCTGAAAAGGCTTAGCCGCTAGAAGGAAGATCAATCAAAATGAGCAATCAATATGGAATAACATCTATCAGGCCTCCACTCTTCAATGGAAACAATTTAATCTTCTGGAAAACAAGGATGAGATCTTATCTTCAGTCTCTGGGAGCAGATGTATGGGCTATTGTTGAAGGAGGATATCAATATCCATCTGCAGTACCAACAGATCAAACAGAAAGAAAAACCTACGAAACAAATGCAAAAGCAGTCAATGCTTTGTTAGGAAGTCTAACTGAATCATAATTTGTCAAAGTCGTGCAGCTGAACACAACAAAGAACATATGGGACAAAATCATTCTGAGTTATGAAGGTGATGCAAAGGTAAAAAGTGCTAAACTGCAAACTCTCAGAATTCAATATGAGAATCTTAAAATGAATAATGAGGAAAGCATTACCAATTTCTTTTTACGTCTTGATGATATTGTAAATCGCATGAGAAATCTGGGAGAAACAATAACCGAATCTACTTTGGTGGAAAAAAAATTAAGATCTCTAACTGCAAAATTTGAGTCAAAAGTATCAGCTCTTGAAGAAAAG
>ML778700.1:733507-768252 GCA_009831015.1 Picea engelmannii
CAAAGTTGGAGTTTCTCCATTCTTGATTCACCTTCCTTGTGTCCACATCATGAATTTCATGGGATGCATTTTCACTTTCAGATGTCTTCTCTATTACGAAATTTTTCAATACTTCCATGATCTCCCCTTTTAAACCATCTATCTTAGTATCCAACTTGGCTTCCATTGAATCCATCTTAGATTGTAGTTCATTTATGTCCCTACACATTTCTTCACCTTCATCAAGAGTCCAAGTAGGATTTTCTGGAGGCCTATTTGGTGTAGAAGTTCCCTTTTTGGGTGGCATGTTGGCCAAGTATCACTTTTTAACCTTGATTTTGAGGTGGTTCTGCTAGACAATATTTCTTTTGTTGTATCTCCCAATTTTTGGCCCTTCTGGGTATGAAACTTTCTCTTATGTATTTCTCTGATATTTCTTCTCTTCAATACCATAGGTCTGATCAAAATTAGATGTGCCAAGTGGAATTTACGGTAACTTCCCCACAACTTGCCAATTTTTGTCCTTTCCAAGAGATCTCACTTGTATAGTGTGCCCCGCACAAAATAATTGATATAAAATTTTGAAACTCACACCCAAAATACTACAGACTGTCCACAATCCAATACAACCAGTCCTACTCAATTTGGATACTCTAGGAAGAAGTTATGATTGTTTTACCTGGAACACCTTCTTGAGACTAGCCAATAGGACTAGTCATATACCCTATCTTACACAGGGTGTATCACAAATTTAAGATGACCCAGAAGCTAAATATTTTACCACAGATTTATTTATAATTTCTGTAAATGGCCTCTAGAGTTCAGGGTCTGAAACGTTACAGAAAATGTTTTATAGCGAAAATTCCACAAAGACTCATTTCAGGATGATTCCAGAACCCTATCTTGTACAGGCTGTATCTCCAAAAGTATAAGGCCTCAGGAGCTGAATTTTGAAACCAATGTACCTTAATCCATCTACTAAATATCCTCCAATCCGTTCCTTCTGAAACATTTTAGAAAAAAAGTTATAGCGAAAATTCCACAGTGTCTCAGATGTAGCAGCGAAACCCCAAGACCTTGAGCTCTGATACCATATGTTAAGAACCAAACATCAAAATAGCATAGAAAAACCTCAGGAAAAGTACTCAACGCCTTGAAAAAGAGATATTTTCAGATAATAAGCCTCTTCAAGGGGGCAACCTCCTTTTACCCCCTTAAATGTTCAAGTACAAGATGATTCAAAATGAAAATGTCTCCTTGGTATATATAGGAGACTAGGAGGTATAATTACAACTAATGGCTTAAAGTCGACATAAATAAAATAACATTACTAATCTAATATGCCCAAATTAAGGGGTAATGAGACAATATTAGGGCTTAACACCAACCTAAGAGTAATACTTCTTGAGGTAGAACCCATTTCTAGGCTCTGCCAAGGCATTTCCCTCAAAGTCAACCAGACGGTAAGCACCCTTCTTTAAGACCTCTTTCACAATGAAAGGTCTGAACCACATGGGTTTGAACTTGCCTTCTCCTAGGGGATCCTTGTCTTTATCATAGACTAGGACAAGATCACATTTGGAGAAAATCTGAGGATGAATGGACCAATCATATTGACACTTGACTCATTGCTTATGAGCCTCATTGGTCGAGGTTGCATCATGGCATTTCTTGAGATATAATAGGAATTCCTTAAGCGGTGAAGTGTTTAGTAGTAACTCCACTGCCAAGTTTTAATACGAGATCTGGCACTCAATAGACAAGACTACTTCCAACCCATATACGAGTTGAAAAGGTGAGAAACTGGTGGCAGTCTTTATAGACATTCAGTAGGCCCATAATATCGAGTACAACATCAAATGCCAATTTGACTTGGAAAAATTGATCATCTGTTGAAGAATAGTATTGAGAGACTTATTCACAGCTTCAACCTGACCATTTGCTTGTGGGTATTAGGGTGATGAATTTTCTTGCCTCAACCCAAGCTTTGATGTTAACTCAGACATCATTTTTTTCTAGAAGTGACTGCCATGGTCAGAAATATCCTTCGAGATGCCAAACCTTGCTACTATCTGGTTAAAAATGAAGAGAGACGTTGTTTCTCCATCATTGTTAAATGTTGGCAAAGCCTCGACCCACTTTGTGAACTAGTCTACCGCTACAGTGATATAACGATCCCACCTGGCTGAAACCGGGTGACATGTAGTAAAGTCAATCCCCCACTTAGTGAAGTGGCCAACAATGATGATGGGAACATGGGAGAAGGATGTGCCTACATATTTTGAGAGAAGATTTGACACGGGTGGCACTTCTTGACCGACTCAACTCAATCTTTGATTAATTTAGGAAAACAATAACCGACACGTAGAATGTTTTGGGATGTTTCCAACCCAAAAAAATGACCATCACATGCTCTAGTGTGGCAGTCGTTAAGAACAAGCTCTTCTTCCTCGTGTATAAGGCATTGACGAAGAATGCAATCTACACCTCGAAGATACAAAGTTTCATCGAGTATGAGATAGTTTCGTGCCTGATGGTGAATTCGTCAACGTTGGTTGTGGGAAGCAGAAGTAGGGAACTTCAAATTATGGAGATAGGCTAGTATATCTCCATACCAAGGGTTCGAAGATGCGATCAGAAAAAGATCTCCTTTGACAGGTGATTCTTCAGGCATGTCATCACTAGATTCAACCAGAAGTTCCAAAATAAGTTCTACAAAGACCAACGACGTTTTGGATTTCACGGAGACAAAATGAAAGTCAAATTCCTGGGGGATTACAATCCATCTACTAATATTTCCTCCAATGACCAATCGTTTCAACACATATTGAAAGGGGTTCACAAAAACAATTACAGTGGTGTTGCAAAGCAGAATGTAATGATGGAACTGCTGGACAACATGCAATGCTGCCAAAGCAAGATTCTCAACATGGGAATAGTTGAGTTCCATCCCAACTAAGCGTTGTCTCAGGTAATAAATAACATTCTCCTTGAGCATATCATCCTCATGGACTAAGACCGTACCGATGGTCAACTCTGTAGTGGCCAAGTACAACAAGAAATCTTTGTTATAATCGAGAGGCCTAAGTAGAAGGGAAGATGTAAGGGTGCATTTCAGTGCTTCAAAAGAGCATTGAGTGGCTTCATCCCAATATAAAGGGAATCCATTTTTCAATAGACACATGAACCCTTTAGTGATCTCGATGTAGTTCACGACAAAACACTGAAGAAATTTTTCTTTCCCCTGTAATCTATGAAGTCAGGGTATTGTGCATGGGGGAGGCAACTGAACTATCACCTCAACCTTAAGAGGATCAACCATGATCCCTATTTTAAAAACAATGAAAACTAAGAGACGACCCGACATCACACAAAAACTCCACTTGTTAGGATTCAAGCGAATTTGATAGTAATGACATCATTTGAAGATTATTTGGAGGTGTATGGGATGATCATATATCTTGCGAGAGAGTGATGCTAGATTATCAAGATAAGCCTCAACTATATGTCTAAGGTCGTGGAAAGAAAAATACATGGCCCATTGAAAATTGGCTCCAACATTCTTCATGCCAAAAGGAATATTACGATAAGAAAATGTGCCCCAAGGACATATAAAAGTTGTTTTATGCTGGTCCTCGGGTTTGATCTGAATCTAGTTATATCTCGAAAAAACATCCATGAATGAAAAGACCTCACAACCTGAACATTCATCAACAATCTGATCGATGAATGGGGTGGGAAAATTATCTTTCAGACAAGCCATGTTCAAGTCACAGAAGTCCATGCACATGTGAATCGTACCCTGATTTTTGTTAACTGGAAGGGGGTTTGACACCCATTCTATCAACTGTAAGGGGTATATAAAACCAACTTTAAGTAGTTTATCTACTTCATCCTTAATCACTTCCACTTTCTGAGGATTCACCAAATGAATCTTTTGTCAGACCGGCTTAGAGTCAATATAAGTCATTATATCATGTTTGACAATTCTTGGGTCTATGACTGGAATTTTCGTATAAGTTCAAATCTCTTCGGGGGAGTAGTCTGCTCCGATGAAAACATTCTCCATGATGCTATTGGTTTTGGAAATATATATAGGGATCATGTCAGTGATACTCACCATATTACCCTCGGTGTAAACTATGTGCATAGCTAGAGTATTAATAAGACAAGACCTATCTCCAGTCATAGTCAAAACAAATTTTCCTACCTCTATCCTCTTTAACTCTGGGAGGAAGTATGATCTATGATGGATATCATCTAAGGGTCTATTTGGACCATTCACTGCCTCAAGAATCACCTCTTTTGAGGGAAATATCAGGTATAAAGCATCTATAGTGGAAAGAGAACCTTGAGCCGAAATATGCTCCAGAAATGGATCTAACTCCTGTGCAGGAGTCGGATCAAGGTCGATCAAATCTTGTTGGACAATGTTGTACACAAATTTTGTCGTGGACAAGGGCATGGACATGCCAAAATTACCTATCCCTTCCATCAAGGCCGATGGGGAAGGAAGACTCCATGAATCGTGAAATTAAGTCATTCAAAATGACGACATTTGAAAAATTTCAGCCCTAGGCTGGTCGGGGGCAGCCAATATAATCTTGACATCGCTAGAAGGAGGCGGGTAATTGAAAGTAACCATCAATTATGAAAACAAAATAACCCCTACGTTGATGATGTCAAGCTGAGGGTTATCAATCATCAAGACCGTGGATTCCCTCGATGAAGGGTCAGGACGAGAAAAGGACAACTAGTCGATGGTGACAATTCGTCCCTCATGTGGAAACAACAAGAGCCGAAATACTATGGCAACCACTGCATGAATTTCATAGCTCCAACTCCTTCCTAACAAAAGGTTGTAGTCGAGAGGCACATCGAATACCTCAACTTAGATGCACACGGTCTTTCCTCCTAACTGAATGGGGAAAGAAGAAATGATTCCATGTGGTATGAATGAACAACCATCGAATGTCATAAGCAATGTAGGTGACAGAGAAAAAACGGGTTTGCCAATAGCCTTCTAACATTCCAATGACATCATGCAAGTCGAGGTGCCCTCGTCAACCATCATGTGAAATATATTCTGACTAAAAGAATTTTTGGTGTAAGCCACTGCTATCTGAAATGCAATGTGGTAAAGAAGACAAGGTTTCAAGTCAATTGGATTAAGAATGATCACTCCCGATTTACAAGTATCTGTAGATCCCAAGGAAGATAACAGATCCTTTTTCTGTGAAGGGCATCTCTATAAGACCCCCAAAGCAGACATCATGCAAGGGTTTTGTGCCAAATCCTCTACAACAAAGTAGTTCTGGGAAGCCCTCATGTTCAAATTATGCAAATATTTCTTGAATGCACCTTTGGGGATGTGTGTCATTGTTTCACCCATATTCTTCTCAATCTGGAGAGGAAATGGTGGGTTTGTGGCTTCTTTACCATTTTTGACAAATTTTAACATTCTGTAATCTTGGGACCTAGTTGCTATATGAGCATCACCATTCAACATGTAAACATTTGCAGCTAAGGTATTACCAGTAGACGCGGGGGGTATCTGACTGCCCCCTTCCGTGCTCGAAGATGTTGAGGCTTGAGCCATGTTTTTCCCATGTGAAAATGGGTTCGCCAGCACATTAGGTTGTTTTTGTGCCAATATCTTCTGAGCCTCCACAATTCAAGGGTACAAGTGAATCAGATGGTCCTCCATGCAAAGGTTACGTAGATACTTCGACTTTATCTTCTCTATTTTCCCCCCGCCAGCATTGTTATTAGAATTTTTGTCCCCTTTATTCTTCTTGTTCTGTTGTTTTTTATCTTTGTTCATCAACTGCACACTGTGTACATCCAACGTTTGGGTAGGGGGAATAGTTGGACTGGAGGTCAGGTTAGCCGCCGTATGTTATATCGACAATTGTTGCAATTGATTTGACAATAGATCGGTGGAATTTCCTTTTGTTGATCCCACTATACCATTGACATGTGGTCCAAACTTTTGTTTGGCCTCTTCGAGGATTGACCATGGCGCATCTGGAAAGATATAATAGAGTAAGCCAGACTGACAGTAAATCAGTTCAATCTTTTGCGCTCTCATTATCGCCTCCTCCTATGAAAACACTTCCGAAGTTGCAACATCCTTGGATACAACTGGTACCAAATACTTTAGGAACCACTCTAGCAAGAAAGTTGGTGGGACATGTACCTTAATCAAGCTCTTTTGACGCTGCCATTCTTAGATGTGATCATAGATATGGTCGGCCTTACTCTGCTCAAATTTGGCCAACAATCCAGTGTCAACATCGTATCTCACGGGTAGCTAGAAATGGTTTAGAAAAACCATCGCCAGGTTGTTAAAGTAAGAATACCTTGAGTGATCGAGCTCAGTATACCATTTCGCGGCACCCCTGATAAGAGTGGGTTGAAAAATGTGCAATTTTACAGAGTCGTCTTGCATTGAGTTGGATGAGCACCATAAGTGAAAAGTTGTCACGTGATCACCTGGGTCTTTTCTAGGCTTGCCTCTGAATTTTGGAATATCTGAGGGAACTTAGTCAGCATGGGGGGGGCACGCTGATTATGACAAATTAGGTCGTTGAGAAACCTTGACAATTCTTGCAGATGTAGCGTTGCCAGAAATAATAGTTTGGGTTGAGTATTATGTACAAGAAAAAGGGGTCTTGGAGTTTGAATGGCACCAGGTTTCTAGGAAAAGTTGGACTAATGGCCAGGGTTATGGTAGAAACTGCGGCCTTGACCAATGTATGGAAACTGTGTGTGCTGGGAAATCATCGTCTAACTCCCATAATTGGACGATGTGGGTTGTGCATGGATTTCTCTTTGTGTTTTGTTCCAAGGATTTTGGAAGGGGATACCCCCAGCTGATCCAATGGGCATAGGTATTGAGCCCTACCTGGGGTTCCATTGACCATGGAAGGAGTTGCCCATGACTAACATCCCTTGCAATGGAATTGATCCCTTATAAGGATTTCAAAGTCCTTATAAGGATAAAACTCCTGTACTTTCCCCTTGTGTATGAATAGTACCCTGCACAGGATTATTTTGTCCAAAACCGAGGTTTCCCCCGACCAAGATGATAACTGAAGAAAAGGTGTTATTACCAAACACGTCAAATAAAGATAATGACATGGATCCCATCAGCGTAGTGTAAGATGAAGGTCCTAAACTACCTCCTCCAAACAATTTGTAGTTACTACTCAACCCGATAGGTTGTTGGAAAGCATTACCGAGCAGGGGGACGGAGGAGCTGTGTGACCCCCATCGTAAGGGATAGCATTAAAGGATACTAAGTTGCCCCTAGTAGACCCTTGCATGGGAGAATTTGAGCTCCCTACCCCTAGACCCATGGTATGTAAGGTGGAGTAGGTAAGAACTGAGTTTGAATCGAAGACGAGCATCCCATATAATAATGGAGGTCCTGTTGCACTCTGCATAAACGAAGCGGTGGTCGTCATGGATGACGGTATCATACCACTGCCTGAGGTAGAGGGAGTTGAGACAACTGTGGTTTGGACTGGAGAAGGTGGGTTAGGAGGCAAGATTCCCTTTTTGGTAGTAGCTGAAGAGGGAATATGAGGACTCCCTGATGAAGTAGCAACATTTGCTTCCATGGCTTCTTATAAGACTAACTGGTGCTCAGTAGGTGTCACCTTAGGAGGGACAAATTGTACTAATATTGGCATAGACAAGTCATTGATCAGAGGGTTGGATGGCTCGAGAGCTTCTACTCCAAGGTCATAAATAGTAGGTTCCTCCGGATTCAAGTAATATCCTCTCAGAGCAAGCTCGAGCATAGTTTCCTATGGCCTGGTCACTTCGAATGACCCTTGTTGGTCAAGTATTCCTTGTACCAGTGGCGGTGGTGACTCTAATGCAACTGGCGACAGGCCATGAAGCCTTCATGACTAACAGAGCTCTTGATATTCCACTTTGTGAAAATATGAAATGACACAATAAGGCTTTAACTAGCATTTAAAACCAACAACACACTAGAAAAATTCCTATAAGATAAATCAAGCAAACTGCTATCGAGTAGGAAGAACAGTTGTGCCAGCCAACACTAGAGAAAATTACTAGTGCAAGTAAAACTCGAACATGGAATAAACCTCCGGGTATACTCTACAAAGTGTGACCCGAAGTCTTCCCTAGGTACCGCGGTATACCCCCACAGTCACTCGTGTGAGTCCCTAGAAAATGGGAAACTAAGTTTCCAACTCACAAACAATCACCAGGCGGATACATTTGATGGTCGGGTGGACCGCAATGAGCAGGATAATAAGTATAAAATCTATTGAGGGTATTGAAAGCAAGTGGTCCGGAAGACAACAGAGGATATCGAACAGATTCGAGGTCCTGGAAGCTCTGTAGGAAAATGCAAGAGATAGTATTCCTAGGACAGATCCTCAATATGTGTTCCCCACTACGTTTAGTCCAGCTTTGGAGTGGTTATCTATGCTTTCTTTCCTAATGCGACCTCATGTTTATCCCATGTGTTAGAGGGGGGTCCAGAATAACTTTTACGTCACTGGATTTTAACACTCCCTAGCTCTGACTCAAATGTTTGTTTAACTTCCTTGAAGAGTTTCCTCTCCAACCTAATTCAAGGCCCTAACCCTAAACTAGTTGGTTGACCCTACAAACATAAAAGTCTACTTAATTTTATATTTAGCGTTTGTTTTAATGGATTGATCAACTCAAGGGATATGGTGATGAAACTAGTGATGTTATGAGAGACAAAAAGAGGAGAAAAAGATGAAACTTTAAATCAAAATTACTTCTAGTCAAAAGTAAAGATTTACAACTAACTCTTTGTAACCAACTTTTCTTTAACGAACTTTTTTCAAGATCTTTAAAAAGAAGACCTAAAACAAAATTTAGCTTGACTACAAGCTACTTAAGTTTCAAGAAATCAATGAAGAACTTAAAAAATGAACTCTTTTTCCTTTCCAATAAAACAACTAACTCCAACTACTTTACCAAATTGTATATATATATATATATATTTTTATTTTTTTCTGGAAGTTCTTCCAACAAAAAAACTGAAATAAATCTTTTTTTATCTTTTTTCAAAGCAAATGAAAGGGGTAAAAAGAAAAAAAACACAAGACTAAAACAAGTCTTTGGACCACTACAGATCACATGGAATCACTAAAGAAACCAAACAGGTAGAGAAATCATTCAAAGACTCGCTTAAAACCCTTTCAGAAGTAAATAGAAGAAACTTCAAAAAGACAAGTAAATTGAATTCTAACCCAACTTATGGCTATAAAAACAGAGACTCTGAACTATGTCAAGAAACCATGAGAAGTATAAACCTCAATTAGGAAAGATGTTAATCGCCTCTTTTTTTTTTAATTTCTTGAACCAGATACACCACTGTTGTTTTAGCAGCCTACGTATGTATGCAAGTTGTTTACTGATCTGAGCGCATATGTACACGAGCTAACCCAAAGCACGACGCGTACACCTATGTACTTCCTTAAATAAAAAAAACATGTAGTCTTATAAGGCAGGGTGATTTAGGTGGATATTGGTGGCCACCCACCTTTTCCAACTGGCTCAAAACAATTTTCTCACAATTTTGGTAATTTACTATTTTTAGCAGTATTTAACTTCTGGGGCCATTTTGAGGCCCTAAACGACGTTTTTGGGAAAATATAGAGAAATATAACAATTCCTTAGATATTTCCTCCAAAATGAATCTCCTCGACGATACCTTTCCAACGGGCTATCATGTGCCTAAAACGAAGATCATATGCAAAAGTTACGACCCTGGGAAGTTGATGTACTAACTTACCCAAACGAGGCCCACATGACTTTTGGTGCGTCATCTCCTAGGGTTAGGTTTTTGGATGTCTAGGTTTTTTGGCATTCCTATTTATTGTAAAAAGGCCTTCAAATCCTCATTGTAATCATATTCTTGGGAATGTGAGTAGTTTTCACATCTCTTCTCAGAGATAAGCTGCCACCATTCTAGCGAGTCTTTCACTATGTATTTTTAAAATCTCTATACATTTATTTCATTAATAGAAATCATTTATTATTGTATCTCTATGTTTATGGTTGCATCTCTGATACATTTCTATTATATTATTGGATATCCGCGATATCTCTGTGCATTTCTTTATTATATATCTACTATCATTTCGTAGCAAAAATAATCCGGATCAGTGGTATCAGAGCAGGCTTCTCTTGATCATTTTTCAGTGCATGTCCCCAACAAGGTCCGAGTATAGAAAGTTGGTTCTCGAGATTTTCTCTCTTGAATACAGTCTCTCTCGTACGACCAAGAAAGCCTCCATGGTGGAAGAAAAGAAAAACGATGGAGCAGACGATCCTATCAATTTGTTGCTTGAGCAAGCTCTCACACGACAGAGGGATGAAATGATGGAGAATTTTTCCCACATTCTTCAATGCCTCCTGATAGAATCATGTGCATTTTCATCAAGCGACCACTTTGGAGGCACCTCTCCTTTTAAGGTACAGGTTAATTTTTATATTCCTATATTTGAAGGTCAGATAGATGTGGATGCCCTAGATAAATGGTTAAATATGTTAGAAGGTTATTTCTCTATTCACAATTTTTTGGAGAGAGAAAAGATCATATTCACGCTCCTTAAGGCTCTCCCCCATGTCAAATATTGGTGGGAAACTTACTGGGACTAGAGTTCCACAGAGGAGTTTGGAATATATGGGGCCGAGCCCACTTGATATTTTTTTGGATGCAGTAAAGGAACAACATTACCTTGTTTGCAACTATGAGGACTAGTACATGAGATGGACCACACTGTGGCAAGAGAGGGGCCAAGAAGTGCTAGAGTTCACCAATACCTTCCATACATTGTGCACCAAGATGGGTATCAAAGACTCTGAGCGACATTTGGTTCTGAAATACCACAGGGCTCTACAGAGATACATCCAAACTAAAATGGATTTTCTGAACATCTCATCACTCGGTTCTGCTTATCGATATGTTGTTAAAATCAAGAAGAAGTTTAAGCACCAGAACAAATGGAAGTTCGGATATGAAAATCTGCAACAAACAAAGTATGAGAAAGAAGGACCTAACAAAAATCTTTCTAAAATCCAGTCTAAGCCACAGGAAAAGAAGGCTCATCGAAAGATGAAGAAGGACACCAGAAAATGGTGTGATTTCGACAAAATCCCATGGCACAACACCAATGAATGTTGCTCAAAACAGTCATTGGTGGCCAAGATCAAAGACAAGGAGCTGAACCCTGATTCAGGATTTGATTATGAAAATATTGGTAAAAGACAGATCATCGATGCAGACCCCACTGCTATTTTCACGACAACAACAATTCAACCAGAAGAACCAACAGATCTAGAAGAGGGGGTGCACCCTTTTCATTCACATATGTGGGTGAAGTGGACCCCACTGCATTTTATTGTTGATAGCGAAATCCAAAAGAACCTCATCTTAGCAGAGGTCATCAAATAGTTTGGATTGTCAACAACACCACACCCACATCCATACAACACCGGGTGGCTTCACCAAGGATGAGATATTTGTGTCAGCCGGCAATGTCGATTGTCATATGGAATCCATCACTTCAAGGATGAGGTATTATGTGATGTTTCCCCATTGTATTTATGTGATGTTCTCTTGGGCCAACCATATATGTGGAGACACCATGATGTTTATGAGTCTCAACCCCGCAGTGTCATTATTTCTCTAGGGGGTCATCTCTATAGAATACCATAGGTAGTTATGACTATTGCTCCACCTAAACAATGCTACAAGGTAGTATCTCATACTGCAAAATCCATCTTCTTCATAGTTTGTTCAAAAGAGGAACAGAAGGACATTGCAACCACTACAAACTCACCCAAAGCACCTTCTATCCAACAGAAGAAGTTTGACAAGGTTGCAGCAAAGCGTAAATATTCCTTTTGCACATTGTCCTGTTACGTAGATCAATTTGTTGAGCAACCTCAACCTCAATACGTTCATGAGAGACTTCCACAAATTGAGTAGCACGACGTCTCCAACAAGGAAAGTAGCTCACCAAGATGCAGATTCAGCAAACACTTTTCCCTCTCCCTCGGATACTCAACGCAATAGAGACCATTGCTTCATAAGGAGGGAGGATTGATCCAGATGGATATCGATGGCCTCCCAACTTTTCTAACTGGCTCAAAATAGTTTTCTGACAATTTTGGTAATTTACTATTTTTAGTAGTTTTTAACTTATGGGGCCATTTTGAGGCCCTAAATGATGTTTTTGGGAAAACTAGGAGAAATATGGAAGTTCCTTTCATGTTACCTCCAAAATGAATCTCCTTGAAGATACCTTTCCAATGGGATATCATGCGCCTAAAACAGAGATCGTATGCAAAAGTTATGACCCTAGGAAGTTGATGTACTAACTTACCCAAACGGGGCCCACATGACTTTTGGTGCTTCATCTCCTAGGGTTAGGTTTTTGGATGTCTAGGGTTTTTGGAATTCTTGTTTATTGTAAAAATTCCTTCAGAGCCTCATTGTAATCATCTTGTTGCGAATGCGAGTATCCATCACATCTCTTCTAAGAGATAAGCTGCCACCATTCTACCGAGTCTTTCACTCTGTATTTTTATAGTTTCTATAAATTTATTTCATTAATAGAAATCATGTATTACTGTATCTCTATGTTTATGGTTGCATATCTGATACATTTATGTTATATTATTGGATATTCGTGATATCTCTGTGAATTTCTTTATTATATCTTTTCTCTAATTTCATGCCAAAAATAATCTGAATCACAGGGATAATTGGTATGGCACCTGAAGGTGACCAGAATCCCTTAAAAGACTTAGAATAATCAACAAAAACTCGAAAGGAAGAAAAACCAATCAGAAAACAACAATTCCCCTAAAAACCCTAGAGGCATCCCCAGTATGGTTGCTAGTTCTGCTAGTGGAAAAAACCCCCCTATGACTACACAGGGTTCAGAATGTAGGAATATCAATTAACCATCTAAAATTCAACTACTTCTCTAAACTACCCCAAAAATACCAAAACTCATATGAAGAAAGAAAGAAAACGGAGATCAGGTAACTATACCTCGAATCCCACGTCTAGTGATGACCTCCTTGTGCTTGGAAGTTTCACTGACTACACGACTCCTCCCAAGGATGACCTACATCCAAATATTGACAAAAAAGAAATGATGAGTGTGTTATTCCATATACAAATTAGGGTTAGATGTTATAATGTAAAAACACAAACCAATAAAATAATTTAGTACACCATGATTTGGGACGGGAAAATTAATTCTTTTATTAATAACTCAATGATTATACCTTTACAATCAAAGCCAGCTACCGCTCCATTAACCTGGTCCAATCTCCTCTTCACCAAGCTCCAAGTGCACCTTTGTATAAGCTTCTCCTCTTAACCTTTTGATCTCTTCTTGGGAAGTGAATGGGTTTTGATGGAGTAAGAAGTGGATAATGATGGAATGCTGAGGCAATTCTCACAAAAGGGCTGTAATAACTTGGTCAAGGAGGGGATGTGAAATCGGGCAGATTTTCACTGTTCTTATGTCTAGATGTAAAATGAGACCCAAACACCTCCTTTTATATGACAAAAGGATGGTTATTCAGTTGGGTGGTAGGCTATAGCCGATGGATTAGTTGGGAAACTACCCAATAGCCCATAATCTCAATGAATTCCTTGCAACTTTTGCAAGTATATGCAGGTTGTAGTGGTGCAACAGGCATATGTACGCAAGTTGTAGTGGTGCAGCAAGTGTATGTATGTGGGAAGTAACGGTGTAGGGCACATACATCTTCAAAAAAATGGTTTTTAAGAAGAGAAACTCAGTAGTGCTTTGGATAAAAATGCAAGTAAGAGGGCCAAAGGCCATGTATGCATGTGTAGAGAAATTTAGGGTTATAAAACCAACTATTTGAAGATGGATTTTTTAACTGGATTGGACAAGGAGTGGTCCAACCTAGGCCAGATAAGCCTCCTTTCCAAGCCCCGCGTGTCCCTGGTATCTTAGTTCCCCCTCATGTCTCGATACAACCTGAAGTCCCTGAAAATTACGGATGGCAAGAGATTGTCCACCCGACAATCTCCCAACATCGTGGCCAACCCAATTTGTCTCTACCTACTCCTCCTCCACCGGTTAACCAAATTGTCCAAGCTACCCCTACACACTCAACAGTACAGTATTCCCACGCAAGCAAGAGGTTAAAAATCGAAGCCCACCATGCACCTGATAAAGGAAAATATGTTGTTGCACCCTCCTCTTCCTCAAATGACTCTTCCAAATCCATTTCATCCTACATGCATTTGAGAGATGATTTCTCTCATGTTATCAGTGAGATCAGGCCTAAAGACTCCACATAGCCTAAGGCAAATTCATAGAAATCAAAGGGAGATAGTAGAAACAAAGGGAAAATTGCCTCCCAGAGTGGTAAATATCGTTTCTGAGTGCTTTTATTTATTGATTGTTGAGAACAGTTGACTACTAAAGTTTTTGGACATCACACTATTTTTTGATATGTTGGATACTATATTTTTTGGATATGGTTTCAAATATCATTGATATTAATTTTCAAATTATGAGAGTGATGATGGGAGCCAAAAGGAGGGATGTGTTTGATTGATTAACTAGTTGTGTTTATGTTTGTTAAGAAACTAAAGGGAGTCACAAGGGCTCCCACATACTAGTTATTATTTATTAAAGACCCTTATTATTATTTTATTAATTTTCCCCCTAAACTAAAAGTTAGTTGAGTTTTAATTAACTTAACTAAAAAGGGTAGTTTAACTACTTCAACTAATTTTGATTGCTTAAAGGAAAAAAGAGGAGGAACAAGTGGAGAATAGAAGGAGAAAGCATACTAAGGTCTTCTCTTGAGTTTTATTGAGATAATGCAGTTTCCATTCATTCTTTAATTCATTGAAAGCCTAATTCTATTTTATGATAGCAAGGTCATATTGTAGACAACAAGATTCAAGGCTGAATTACATCATTCAGACACTTGTTTTTCAGAGGTGTTGATCTATATTTGATATTCTGTTTAGAATTGTTTGTTTGTGAATTAAATTTCATGATTGATAAAGGATATTGTGCAAAGTTGAGTGGGAAGAAATCTGTGGCAAGCTGATCCAGCTTTTAAAGTTCAGTTTTTTACTTTTTGTCAAAATTCATTTTGTATGGTTTTCTTCGGGGAAAACTAAGTTTGACTTTGGTCCAAACTTCCTCAGGTAATTTTGTAAAGAGAACAATTATTTTGATAAATTGGAATGAAATAAGTGATTTATTTATGTCTCATCTGTGTTAATTATTGACTTGGTGTCCTTATTTCTATCTCTACATTTATTTTTGCATTTGTTATATTCAAAAAACTTTCTTTTTTTCACCTTCATGCTTGAACCCTCTTGGGCCATTCGTTTTTGGGGAATAATTGCACAAGTTTTGATTAAGCATGAGTCATGCAAACTTCAATAGAGGCTGGAAGAAAGAGTAATAAAAAAGCAGTTGCGGAAGCCAGCACAATGCCATCTAAGCAACAAACGATTGCAACAAAACAAGGAAGCACGTAATCCAAGAAGGAAGATACAACCTAGCTATATATAGGGCTGAATATAATTGTAAAAGGGTTGGTGTTGTTTTTGTTGTTCATTCATTTGTTGGTTGGATTAGAGTTGGGTTGAGTCATGTCTATCAGAGTTTCCCAAGGTTTTGGGATTAGTTATTGAAACTTGTTGTAAGTCGAGAAGAGACAAGTCAGAGTTTGTACTGAACCTTTCTATGTAACTCTGAGTCTGTAATGAAGGAAATATCCTGTAGTTAATATGAAGGAGAACCAAATTTTGAAAATATGATGTGTCTTTGTATGTTTAATTATGCATTACATTGTTCCTTTATGGTTTATGAGTTTTGTTTGATGGTTCTATGTTTAATCGTTGTTCATAATGTAAGTAGGTTCAATTGTTGTGGTTAGATGTTTCAGATCTGATGTTGTCTCTTGCGCAAGAATAAGAATGAGTTTCGAATGATCCATGGATCCTCTTTAGTATTTTCCCTACCCTTTCCTATCTATTTATCTCAACAGCACTTCGGGTGAGACTTCTTCTCTTTGGAGGAGATGAAAATGCCAGAGCTCTAGACTACATAGTACCTTTTGTTGGTAACCTGAGAAGGACCCTGGTCTGATCAAATTCGCGCCAACAAAATGGTTTCATTGCCGGGAACTGTATTAAAAGGGAACTTGTAGGAAGAATCCTACCACCGATCCATATATATGGAATTGATCAATGGTGGGAAAGAAACTATGATGCCTTCATATGGAAAGAAGTGGAACTAAGAATAAAATCATTGGGAACTACCAGGGAAGAAATATTTTACTCAGAAAGATCAAGGGACTAATACGAGATTTTCTGGGTTAAATTCCCGGAAGAATTTTTTCACTAGATCAAGAGACTCCAAGAAGCTCTAGAGTTCCAGGGATGAGTCAAGAAGATCTACGCATGGGATACTGACAAGTTAGCAACACTCCACAGGATGGATTTCCTAGTCACACGAGCTGTGGATTTTTGGGTTAGCACCACGATATAAGGATACATAATCGAATTTGTGGCTGAGAATCACCAGTCTTTCTCGTGGGCAGAGGAAATTTTCAAGAAAGGAACAAGGGGACGACTTTTAAGAGAGATCCCCCTATGGATTAAGGCTTTCTTGGTGGAGGAAGGGATGTTGATTATGTCCCCGACCAAGATGGAAGCATAAACACCCTCGCTTGGGGTAGGGAGAGACGGGGTGAGAGTCATGGCATGATAAAGGGGAAGTGTTCTTTGAAAAATGGGGGGGAAACAACAAGAAATGGATTTGAGAGATGAGAGAGCCTTGAAGAGAGCCTCCATAGTTGAGAAATGGTGGCACAAAAAGATCAAGAAAGCCGCAAGACAGTCTGAAAAGTTGAGGAAAGAAGGAGGATTGGGAGAAATCGAGGAAAGACATATGGAAGAACTACAGAGGATGAGAAGATAGGAACGACTGACCAGTCAAATATTAAATGAGAGATAAGCAAAGAGAGAAAGAAATCCCCAGGATGAATGACAAGAAGGAGAAAGAGTCGATGTAAGAGAGGAGGAAGCCGACATGAATCTTGGAGGAGAAAGAGAAGATCCAGCCCTGATAATAGGAGAGATCGAGGATTCGACTGAAGAGATCATCCTAGTGGAAGCTAACGAGACCCCTTAGATCAAAGAAAACCTCCCCGAAGCCAGTGGCACCAGCCCTGAATCACCCATACCCCAAGTGCCTTCTATACAAGCAGTGAGTTTGACACTACCTTCTTAGGAAAGTTATGTTCCAGTACAATTAGCTAACTAGTCACAACCAGGAATTGAGATTACAGGGAGGATATTGGGATCCCCTAGTAGATCTCAAGTAAGACCATTAGGGTTCATATTAATACAAACAACAGGATCAACAATGGCCAACCATGCAGGAGGTTCGATTTCCCGATACCTAGAATTTTTGGGTAAGGGAGACAAAGAAGTTGAACAACACTTGTTCTTGTGCGAAGCAATCTGGAGATCCAGAGGGACTCTAGATGCAAATAATCTAGTCGAGTTCCAAACTACCTTGAGAGTTCGTTCTCTCAAGTGGTACATTAAGATCATTAAACCAGGAGTGTTAGGGATGCAAGGTCAATCATTCACACTTGTCCAAGTATGGATGAGGTTCATAGCAGAGTTCAAACTCCCTCACTCAGAACAACAAGCTTTGTCTGAGTTGCACGAGATCTAGTAGAGGGAAGGCGAATCAGCCTAGGAGTATAGCCAAAAGTTCAAATATTCCATAGGGAGGTTGGCACATCCAATCCACAAAGAACATCAAAGGGAGTGGTACATTAAGGGACTGCTACCCCTGAATCAGATTCTGCTAATGCAACAATGAATAGCCATGTTAACAGATGCCTTGGAACAATATATGAAGATTGAAGTCATGGTGGGATACCCTGGGAGTTTGAGATTAACCCGACCCCTAGTAGATGTGAATCTAGCGCAGCTATAAGGGCATATATCAACACTTACAGAAAATATTCAAGAACTGACGATACCCAGACCAGGAGGACCACAATTTTGGTGCACTGGATTCTATATGGAAGGTCATTTGGCGAATGAATGTCCACGAGTAAGGGGGTTGGGACCTCCTCAGAATATGATGGTAACCCCACTAGGACCCACGGGAGGAGTTGCGTAAGTATCAACGAACCCACCATTCCATCATCCCACCCCATATCATGCTTTCCTAGGAGTCCAAGCATCACCAACAATGGAATATTGTGAGATTTGTCAAATCCATAGGAATGGACTAAGACAGTGCCCCATCATGCAGAAATATTTGATAGTACCAAACACAATACACTGCGAGTTTTGCGAATCCACCATGCATACTACCAATCAATGTAGAGCGTTGGATGCTCTTGCAGATAGGATAGACCAAACAACATTCAGGGTAAACGAAAACCCTCAGAGACCAAGATGAGTTCGAGGAGGTGGAGTTGGAGGAGATTTCAGAGGAGGAAGAACTGGAGGAAGAGGACCGAGAAGATGTTACAGCTTTGATGAACAGGGTCACTTGGCTAGAGATTGCCCTCATCCAAGGAAACCATGGTGCTCTCACTACATAACCGACAGACACACAACCAAAGACTGCCCAGAGCTAATTGCAAAGTGGGAAGACAGAGTACAACAAAGAGGAACTAACTTTATCAGTTCATAGATCAAGAGGATTTCTAAGGGACAATTTCCAAACCTTAATATCATCACTTGAGGAGGAGAGAAGATAGGAGATGATGTTGATACTCTACCTCGGATTCAAAAAGAAGCACCTAAAGAAGACAGGTATGACCCCCTAAAGAAAAAAAAAATCTTTAAATATTCCATAGAAGTATTCCAGAATATTCCCAATCATGAAATGTAAGAGAACCCCCCTTAGGTGTTTGTATACCCTAAGGTGGCACAAGTCCCTGCTTCACCCCTTGCACCCAAAAACCCTGTAGGCGTACCAAGACAACCTGAGAAACCTCAAAATGTAGTTGACCTCTAGTTTCAATTATTCTCTGACATTCTAGGGAATGATCAACTGATAGATAAGTTGCACAATGCACTATACCTAGTCTTAGGGAATGAAGAAACCTCAGAAGCAAGGATTTGGGATAACCTTCCTAAGAAGAGTACTAAGAAAGTCCAACAACGAAAAGTAAGAACCAAAAAAGAATTTTGACTGGTATCCCAGTTAGATGAATTTGAAATTAATGACGTCATGTTGGACCTAGGGTTAGATGTGAACATTCTTCCCAAGAAGACCTGGGAAGTGTTAGGGAAACCGGGACTAACATATTCCCCAATTCAGTTAAGAATGGAAAACCAATACTTTATGTTTCCCATAGGAAGACTAGAGAATGTGTAAATCGATGTAGCGGGAGTAAAAATAGTGGTTGACTTTGAAGTCATTGAGATCATGGGTGACAAGGACCCATACCCTGTACTACTTGGCATCGATTGGGCCCATGACAATTATGCAATAATTGACTTAAAGAAAGATACCATGACTTTTGAAGCTAAGGGAATCAAGTTAGTTCAACCTTTGGATCCATATGTAGGACCCAGGTACATAGAACCAACAAACAATAATATGGAAGGAGAAGACCTAGACCGGTTGTACACTATAATAGCTGGGATAAGAAATGATTATATAAACCCCACTGCAGATGGATCAGTAAGCTGGCGAAGTATACAGTCAGCAGACAAAGATTCATAATTGGATCTTGATAGTTGCCAACAAGGTTTGCATGAAAGATTCTCAAGAAGATGTGAAACTATCAGAATAACCAGATGGGTTCGGACTGAAGTCATAGAACACCCAGCATACGATGGCACCTTAGATCTAGACAAATTTTTGCAAAATATGGAAGAAATTGTGGGAGAAGATCAAAGAATCTCGATACTAGATATAGCTTTCCAGAACACCCCCGCCAGATGGTGGGATACTCATAAAGACACACTCAGAAATTAAGATGAGGTGAAGAAAGATCTCAAGTACAGGTTCTGGAATAGGGAGAAGTTAGAATCAGAAATGCAGATGGATCTCCATGTTGCACAGCTTTTCAATGGAGAATCGGACCCTAGGATACACATTCAACAGTGCGTGGCACAGTGGCAGACTGTGGAGATACCCTCTCACTTCTGGGTTCATGTATTCCCCCATTCTCTAGGCCCAATCTTGAAATCTTGGTTTATACATGAGGAAACCAGACAACAGAATTGCGATTGGAAGATACTTGTAACTCAATTTTGCAAAGACTTCTCATTCACAAGTAAGTACCCCAATCTTGAACTAGTCCTACAAAATATTAAAGAACTTATTTTCACTACCATTAGTGATAACAGATAAGACTTTTTAGTATGTTCCAAGCATACTCAAGAACTTCAGAGTAAATTGCACTTACCCTTGATTGAAAATCCTATAGAATGCTATCAGATTAGCAAATCTTTAGAAAGCCTAGATGAATTATAAGAACTGAGAAACCTAGACATCAAAGAGACCGAGGGGAACAGAGAAATCCAAAACACCATACCTAGCCAAACCGATAGTTCCTACAATCACCCTTTGAAATTGCAGAAACTTAACATAGGGACCGAAGAGAAACCCAAAGTAACTTTGGTGGGAGATTATTGGGATGAGAAAACCAATCAAAAAATACAGATTTTACTACGATAATACGAAGATTTGTTCCCAAATAATTTTTCATAATTGAAGGGAATCAAAGGAGTTGCGGGAGAAACGAAGATTGAGTTAAAACCATGATCCAATCCTATTAGACATAGGCCATACCATATTAACCCAGAGTAAAATGGAAAGTCAAGAAGGATATTGATAAGATGTTAGAAGCAGGTCTCATTTTTCCAGTAGAAGAAGCAGAATGGGTTAGCCCGATAGTCATTCAAAGCAAAAAAAACACTGAGGATATTAAAGTCTGTGTGGACTACAGAAGCCTCAACTTTGCCTGTGTGCATGACCCTTTCCCAACACCCTTTACCGATGAGGTCCTAGAACAGGTTGTGGGGAAGGAAGAATACTCATTTACAGAGGGGTTTTTAGGATACCATCAAGTTACGATTGCTGAAGAGGACAAGAGAAAAACCATTTTTATTACCGAATGGGGATCTTTTTCATACAATGTGATGCCATTTGGTTTAAAGAATGGCCCCGCAGTTTTATCTAAGATTGTGATAATAGCCTTTAGAGATTTTATTCACAAGTTCATAGAAATCTATATGGATGATTGGACAATATATAGCCTACTTAAGGACCATGTAGCACTGCTAAGGCTAATGTTTGAAAGATGTTGAGAGTTACAGATCTCATTAAAACTCAGGAAATGTATCTTCTGTGTGCCACATGGAAATTTGTTGGGCCTCGTAGTCAATCGAGAAGGAGTATTGGTAGACCCATATAAATTTGGATTCATTGTGAATATGCCACCACCTATGAGTGCTAAATAGCTACACTCTACACTTGGACACACAGGTTACTATCGCAGGTTCATTCGAAGGTTCATTCGAAGATATGTCAACATTACTGCACCTTTGGAAAACCTTTTGATAAAGGATGAAACATTTTGATGGACTCCCGAATGTGACAAATCATTTGAGACACTTAAGGAGAAACTCATTACAACACCAATTCTGATATTCCCAAACTAGGATAAGGAATTTCATGTCCATGTGGATGCTTCAGGAATTTTCTTAGGGGCTATCTTAACGCAACCTATATATGGAGCTATGGATCACCCTATCTACTTTGCGAGTCGAAAGCTGTCGCAAGCAGAGTGCAACTACATAATGATAGAATGGAAAGGCTTAGCCATGATCTATGCTTTACAAAAAATTAGACATTATCTGTTAGGGTCTCATTTCAAATTCTTTACTAATCATTCAACATTAAAATACCTAGTTAACAAACCTGTGTTGGAAGGGACAATTTGCGGATGGTTGTTATTATTTCAGGAATTTTCCTTTGAAGTCATCATCAAGCTAGGATGATGCAATGTCGGACCCAACCATCTATCCAGACTAGATTCAGGAGAAAGTGGCAGAGCAGTGGATGACCAACTCCCAGATGCAGATTTGTTCAGGATCGAGGTCATACTGGAATATATGGAGGACATAACAATATTTCTCAGTACAGGGGCTTGTCCTAAAACATATTCTGCAACCCAAAAACTCCATATGGTCGTCAGAGAAGAAAATTATTAGTTGATCGCAAGGCAATTTTATAAACTAGGACTAGACAACATCTTGAGACGATGTGTCCTAGATCATGAAAGGAAGGATATACTCTAGGAATTCCATAGTGGAATTGCAGGAGGACATGTAGGAGGAAAGGAAACAACACAGAAATTTCTACAGGAAGGACTGTGGTGGGAAACACTTTTCAAATATGCAAAAGAATACGCCAGATCATGTGATGTTTGTCAAAGAGTGGGCAAGCCATCACACTAAGATGAACTTCCATTACAACCCGTTAGAGCGCTACAGGCATTTGAGAAATGGGAAGCTGACTTCATTGGGCCAATCAACCCCATAGATAAACATTTGAAGGAAAGGTACATCATTACCGCAACTGACTACCTTACTCATTGGGCAGAAGCAACAGTGGTATAGGACTGTTCAACGGAAACTGCTGCCAGGTTCATTTTTGAAAATATCATTACTCGCTTCAGATGTCCCAAGAGCCTAACCAACGATCAGGGAACTCATTTCATTAACAACACTATAGCAACACTTACAAAAAAATTTATGATTCAACATCACAAGAGTATTCCATACCACCCATAGGCCAACGGAACAATCGAAGCCTTCAAAAACATCCTGGAAAAGGGGCTAACAAAGGTTTGTTGTGCAAACCGAGAGGACTAGGATGATAGAGTTCCAACGATACTATGGACCTATAGGACAACCATGAAGAAACTCCATAGATATACAACATTCCATATTGTTTACTGAAAATAGGTAGTGGTGCCTACAGATTTCATCACTCCAAGTTTGTATATTTCACAAGCCACACGTATGACAGACGAAGAATCAATGGCGCAGAGACTTGCAGAGCTACAAGAACTCGAAGAAACCAAATTTATAGTAGAATTCCATCAGTCGGTGGAAAAGGAAAGACAAAAATCTTGGCACGACCGACACATTAAGACCAAGGTATCTACACAAGGGGACAAGGTGTTACTCTACGATAGTCGATACCAAAAGCATCCTAGCAAGTTGTGTATGCACTGGTTGGGACCCTTCCTAGTTGTAGAGATCTGACCATCAGGAGAAGCCCGACTCACACAAATGGATGGTGTGCTATGACGAGGATGGGTGAATGGTGCTCACCTGAAGCCCTACCTATCTCAAAATTGAGAAGAAGGACAATCACTCCAGTCCAACGGAGCATGTACAATAGCTAGATTTGAGTTTCATTTTCTTTCTGAAATTTTGTAAATTCAGTTAATAATGTCCATGTGCACAGTGTTTCACCATAACACATAGTTCATTTGTTTTTTTTAAGTGTTGGTTGATACAGAGTTGATGAATCAACAGTATAGGACTTGAAGCATGAGAAAGTCCATTAATGACAGTCATTAAAGATGATGGGGACAGCCTTTGTGGTCGGAGGAACCATGAATCCCAATCCAATATGAGTTAAAGGCCATGCAAAGCCAGTCTAATCACACCCTTTATTTCCATTCTGGCACCCCGACTATCACCCGTTAATCCATAAAGCCGCATTATGCCAAGATGCCATCGAAGTTTTCATCGGGACACCCACCCGACAAACAGAAAGGTCTCAATTCGGCCACGTCCCTATTCCACTCAAATGAGTAAATACTAAGATCTCCCAATAGGATTTACCTTGATCAAACCATCCCATTGGACAACTCACACCCTGTTGCATCTATACAGTCATGATGAGGAGCAGTTATTGCTAAAACTTACCTGTTAATCCAGACATAAGACTCTCAGAACTCAACCGAGAATGTATTGTTTCTAAAATGAGCATAGCGATTTCCAAACTCAACCGTGAAAAACAGTTAGGACCACTCCCAAAGATGTAAACGTAGCCCTAGTTTTCAACTGTCACAGAAGCGCTAATGCCGAGAGCCACAACAAGCCCGAGCACCATGACTAAAGAAGAAGTACCAGATGAGCTCAGCAACCCCCAGTTCGAGATCATAAGTGACCTCAAAGGGAAGGTAGAGCATGTTAAGCTACTCAACCTTGACCTCACGGATTTAGCCTTGTTCCCACAGATGCACCCAGACATATTTTGGGAGTTAGCTCCGGATGGAACCGTAGATATGAACTTTATACTAAAAAAGGAGTTCATCAACCTATTTAACTCCACCATCATGAACCTAAGAGACTTACCAGTCTTTGGCACCACTAGCGAAATTGCGCGCTGCATGAAACTTATGATAAGCAGAGTGCATGACAGAAGTATATGGTTGGATAAGTGGTATCCAATCCATGCAAAAGATATCCAACAAATTAATATACTATCCTCCGAAGGAGAGGATTTGTCGAAGGGATTTTAGGGTCTCGACAAACATGAGAAGAAGAAAGGCGAGCTTAGCATGTACAATAAGTTTGACACAAAGAGAGGATGACGCACAACAGTCATTGAACCGATATTGCTCGAAACAGTCCGGACTGGATACTACGTCATAGCCAACAAGGTTATGTAGTCTTATTATAAGGGAGAATGAACTTTAGATGCGCTATCAGTCGCCAAATTTTTCACACAGGGAGCAGTGTTCAATTGGTGTAGTTTCTTGTTGGAGGAACTACTAGCAGCTTGCGAGGAGGCACAGGAGAAGGGAGGCACCTTTACCTATGGATACCTACTTGTGGCATTTGCAATTCCCAAATGGAAGTCACCTATGGGAAGACAACCGACAATACCAGATAAAGGGTGCCTGGCGAAGATGTTTGAGCCATGGTAGTCCAGACTAGACTCGGAGAACACAACACTCAACAACGCAACATTTTCCAAATGGTATAATTCTATGATAGACGCAACACAAAGTGTGCGCATCCCATAGAATATCCTCAAAAATAACATGAGGAATATCGCCTTCAGCATGAACCGACACAACACATGCATCTGGATGAGACATTCCAGCCGGGAACATTTCCACACACGACGGCTACCATTCTATTTGGATGAGGAATCTTTTGATAAGGAGGTCATGTCATGGCCATGAGTTAAATGCGGCCCGCATAAATCAAGAATGCATTACATTTTTCCTGCCGAGCTACTCAAGAAAAAATACAAGGAAGAAGGAGAGGGACCGATCTCAGGCCCTGATCCGAAGAAGCCAGATGCTCTGGCATAGACTGACTCCGAGGAGGAAGAAGAGACACAACAATTGAAGTGGAAGAAATGATCGGGTCATCGTCAGCTGTCAGATGATGTCGTGCTATTAGGTGCATAGGTTAACCAGATCTTGGGCATTGTGCTCGGTACTGAATTGTTGTTGACGAAGCCCAGAATAGGGGTTTCCCTGAACAAACCCCTAAGCCCACAACCCCTTGCATCTGTCGTTCCCCTTACCCGTGCCACAACCAAAATCACCACTTTCATTGATATTTAGGATGACCCAGAGCCTGAAACAATTCCTACTACACTCATCATTGAGCAACCCCCACCACTCCAATTACCAAACCTCCTCACCACCATTCCACATCATACCACAAACTTAGAGATGATGCATCTCGACCACTAAGAGACAGAGGAATGAAAACCCCCATGGACAACCAAAGAATCCCCCAAGCCCAAATCAGAAGTTCCCGACCCTGACCCCAAAGCCACAGGGAAGAGCATGATGTAGGATGTTCTGAATCTGAACACCCAGGAATAGAAACCTGAGTCTTCAACATAGGAGCAAGTCGCCCGAAGTAGAGAAGAGATGGAACTTGACCATAACCAACAAATCACCTCACTACCCAAGGGTGAGAATGCCTAAGAAATCACGACGCATGATGCAAAAGTACCGAAAGATACATAGATACCACATGTGCAAAATGAGCCAGACTCAACATCGGATCCAGATACAACATCCATGCGAGAGAAAGTGGAGAAATTCCTCCAGAACCCCCAAAAATGTACATAATTGATGCATCTCTTCATAACCAGAACCAATGTTTTGATTCTTTTAGCCATAGACCTAAGGTTGAGGATTGCACCAATGCCACCAACGAAGGAGGAGGTAGAAACCCGTTCGGACCACTCAACGGCAAGAGGACTCCCTCTATAGACAGGAGCACCCACTAATGCATCTATATCATCTACAAACCTGGTACAGTGGCCAGCGTCACAGTTGTTCAGACTAATTAGAGCCTCCATAGACCAACTAGAGAAAAGGCTCCAGGAAGCCGAGAGATCAGCCAAAATTGCCAGGAAAGAATAGCTTGTTGCGCAAGTATGTCAAACGCAGGAAGAACATGATAGAAACCAAGTCTAGTGAAAAATGGAAAAAGTGTAGGAAAAACTTGCAGAAACCTGGCCAGAGATATGGAAGGTTGCGCTCGATCTACCCGAAGCCAGCGAGATAAGCGAGCCAGAGCAACAGATCGAGTTGTTACAAGAAGCATGGACACAACTTGCTACTCGCACTGAGAAGATACAAGAGAAGCTACAAAAATCCTAGAAAGAAGAAGAACAACAGCCTCAGCAACTGCAGGAACAGATGCATAAGATAATACTGCAAGGAAACAATGCCCAAGTTGCATTGCACAAGCACAAAACAGACTACACCAAAATATTTAAGGAATTCAACGATTGAATGGGCATCATCGCTCGATAGAATCAAGTCTTAGAGGAAGTGCACACAAATGTCTAGGTGTTGAACAAAGAAGTTTTGGCAACAATGGAACCTATGGAGAAACAATAAAAGTTTCACCAAATTCAATAGACTGACAATGAGCTGAATATACTCTACGAGGCACAGTCCGTAGCCAAGAAAGAGCTATGCGAATTTTGACCAGTCATTCAGATAGCCTATATGCAAATGAATCAATTCGATGCAACAGTAGATTCCGAGTGGAAATCATTGGTTGTGGCCAAGACAAAGGAGTATAGAAAAGAGACAACACAATATATTCTTGCAAAGGCATCACTCCTCGCCCGAAAATGGCAAGACAAGGTTGAAATATTTCAAGGAGTAAAGCATCGAGCCTTAGAGTTGGTACTAGAATTGGGCCCTTCGTTTGAGGAGGCAAAGGAAGAAAAGGAACAAATATAAGAGCTCAAAGAATCAGAAAATCCGGACAAGGGAAAACATTAGCTGCTCCTGGAGGATGTGAAAGAACCAAGAGCTTAACTCGAGGACGAGTCAAGGATTGTGGTTGGAGCCTGTTAGGCCCTTCATTTTTTGGTAATAATTCCACAAGTTTTGATTAAGCATGAGTCATGCAAACTTTGTTAGAGGCTGGAAGAAAGAGTAACAGAAAAGCAGTTGCGGAAGCCAATGCAATGCCAGCTAAGCAACAAATGGTTGCAACAGAACAAGGAAGCACGTAAGCCGAGAGGGAAGACACAACCTATCTATATATAGGGATGACTATAATTGTAAAAGGGTTGGTGTTGTTGTTGTTTTTCTTTCAGTTGTTGGTTGGATTCGATTTGGGTTGAGTCATATCTATTAGAGTCACCCAAGGTTTTGGGATTAGTTGTTGAAACTTGTTGTAAGTCGAGAAGAGACAAGACAGAGTATGTACTGAACCTTTCTATGTAACTCTAAGTCTGTAATGAAGGAAAGCTCCTGGAGATAATATGAAGGAGAACCAAAATTTCAAAATATGATGTGTCTTTGTATGTTTACTTATGAATTACATTGGTCCTTTATGGTTTATGAGTTATGTTTGATGGTTCTATGTTTAATCGTTGTTCATAATGTAAGTAGGTTCAATTCTTGCAGTTAGATGTTTCGGATTTGATGTTGTCTCTTGTGCAAGAAAAGGAATGAGTTCTGAACGATCTACAAATCCTCTTTAGTATTTTCCCTACCCTTCCCTATCTATCTATCTCAGCAACACTTTGGGTGAGACTTCTTCACTTCGGAGGATATGAAAATGCCAGCTCTCTAGACTAAACGGTACCTTTTTTTGGTAACCTGAGAAGGACCCTGGTCTGATCAAATTCGTGCCAACAATACCAACTAAAAATGAGAAAGAAATCAATTTATTCATGGTTACTACCTTTGTTATCATGTCTACAAGATTCTGGCTAGTATGTACCTTTTCCAACTTCAATTGTCCATCTTCCAAAACAGACCATATGAAATGGTACCTAAGTTGTATATGATTAGTCTTAGAAAATAAGGATGATTTCTTTGCAATATGAATGGAACTATGGATGTCACAGTACAACCTGCTATTCTCATGTTGCTTTCCCAATTCCTCCATAAACCTATGTAGCCAAATCATCACTTTACTAGCCTCTGTAATAACAACATATTATACTTTCATTGTTGAAAGTGCAACAACCTTTTCAGTTTCAAAATACAATTCAATTTTGTTCGACCTACAATAATAACATACCTTGCAGTGCTCCTCCTACTATCTTTGTCACTTGTCATATATGAATCAACATATCCCTGTAGAATAGTGTTTGAACCTCCAAAAAATAATGCATGAGTACTAGTACCTCTCAAATACCTAATAATCTACTTTATTTCCTCCCAATGTTCTTTGCATGGATTTTCATATGCCTTCTTGCAACTCCCATTGTATGTCTAATGTATGGTCTTATGCACACCATCACATACATCAAACTTCCAACTATTGATGAATGAGGGACCCTGGACATGTAATCTAATTGATCCTATGTATTGGGACACATTTCCTTTGTTAATTTGAAATGGTTGGATAAATGTGTACTAACTCATTTTTCATTCTTCATTCTAAACCTCTCCAAAACCTTATCTATGTACTCACCCTAAGACAATGTCAATTTGCGATTTTTCCTATCTCGTGTTAATCTCATACCAAGGATTTTCTTTACAGCACCCAAATCCTTCATAAAAAATGAATTAGCTCATTTTTTCTTAATCACATTCAGGGATAATTTTAAGGATGAGAATTTATTTTAAAATGTAGAAACCCTGGTGAATCTTACTAATCCTTCATATGCCAACTATAAAATGTTTGGCGATATTTTTGTAAAAACATTCAAATTTCTAAGGATTTTATATAGTTTGTATAAAATTTTGGCGATTTTTAAGCTAAAATAATTTTATCCTATAGAATTTGGGCGAATCATTTTTAAAATAGAGAATCTTTTTTTGGGAAAAACCCTGGAAAATTAGCTCACGAGCGAAATTTAGCCCCTAAAATCATCCATGGTCACATTTATATCCTGCATGTTAGAACCTGAAACAAGCATGTCATATACATACAATAGAAATATAATATAGCTTCCATTTTCTATCCTCTTAAAATTAACATAGTGATCAGAATGACATATACTATAACCTTATTCTATCACAAACCTTTCAAACTTCAAATACCACTTCCTTGGAGCTTTCTTTAGGAAATACAAGCTCTTGTTCAACCTGCATACAAAATTATACTTCCCTTTGACCTCATACCCTTGTGGCTACTGCATATAAATATCTTCATCCAAATCCCCATGGAGAAAAGTTGTTTTTACATTTAACTTTTCAAGATGCAAATCTTCTACTAACATAAGACTTAAAATAGTCCCAATAGAATTAATTTTAAAAAAAGGAGAAAATATTTCATCAAAATATATACCTTTCTTCTGTGAAAACCCCTTTACAACAAGTTTGGCCTTGTACCACTTTTTTTCTCCATCTTCTTCCTTCAACCTGTAAAACCATTTATTCTAAAATGCTCTTTTTTCCTGCATGCAACTTAATCAAATCTCAAGTCTGGTTATTTACCAAGGAATCCATTTCCTCTTTCATGCCTTGCTCCCACTTCTTTTTACTATCTACCTACATTGCCTCTTCCTAGCTTTCTGGTTCACCAGAATCAATCAATAATAAATAATACAATGAAGGAGAGTATCGTTCATGGGGTCTACTTAACATGGTAGATATTCTAACAAAACTTGCATGAGTTTGAGGTATGTTCTACTCCTATTGTTGTACATTTTGATTTTATTGTACCTTTGGAGTTTCTTTTTCAGTGATCTCATCAAGCACTATGTATTATGGTTTTTCTTATTCATTTTTCCTTCCCTGCAACTGATATTTGCATATGACCTTCTCATTGAATATCACATATCTAATCCTAATGATTTTTTTATTTTCATAATATCATAAGAGATAACCAAAGTCAATAACACCATATCCAATAAAGGTACACTTCTTGGATTTTACTTCAATATTTGTTCTATTTTGTTTATCAATATGGACAAATTCTTCACAACCGAAAGTCTTCAGAAATGAATAGTTTACCTTTTTACCTGTCCATGCCTCCTCAAGAATGCCACCATCGAAAGAACTTAAAGGTACTCTATCTATTAATTAAACAACAATATCTACAACATATTCCCAGAACTTGAAGGGAAACCCAACATGCAATCTCATACTCCTTGCACGTTCCATGATTCTCATGTTCATCATTTATGACACACCATTTTCTTGTGGTGTTCCCAGTATTGTTTTTTCTCTACAAATCCCATGGTATGAATAGTAATTATCAAACTCCTTGTTGAAGTATTCACCTCCATTGTCTAATATGAGACACTTCAACCTCTTTCCCATCTCATTCTCAACCAAAGCTTTCCATTTCTTACAAGTATCAAAAAAATTAGATTTTTGTTGAATGAAATAAACCCAAGTTTTTCTAGTTGCATCATCAATAAAAGTAACATAATAACGAGATCCACCAAGAGATGATACCTAATATAGTCCCCATACATATGTATGAAAAAGCTCCAACTTTTCACTCTTGTTTTCTTTTTCAACTCTAAGAAATATGACTCTCTTATGTTTTCCATAAACACAGTACTCACAGAAATCCAAATCAACTTGTGTAAGATCTAGCTAAAAATTCCTTTTGTGAAGTATTTGCATCCCCTTCTCACTCATGTGTCTAATCTTATGATTCCACAATGTTGTATCCACTCTTTTAGAAGCTAAAGAGATATAATATTCAACATTAACAGTACATAAATACAATATACCTACCTTCTCTCCTTTTTTCCATTACCAGTGATCCTTTAGTGACCTTCCATACCTTATCTATAAATATAGATATACATCCTTCACTTGCCAACTGCCCTATTGAAATTATATTTCTTCTCAAATATGGTGTATGTCTCATCTCTTTTAGTAACCATTGGTTTCCATTATTTTTCTTTATTTTTACCTTACCCATTCCAACAATTTAACATGGTTCATCATCACCCAAATAAACCTATCCAAAATCACCTTGAACATAATCTTGGAAATATTTCCTATGGGGTGTGGCATGAAATGAAGCCCTTGAATATACTACCCAAGATTCAATAATATTATCTAAATAAAACTTAAAAGAACTATGTAACACATCACCTGTTACATTTTATTACTGATTTTTGTCCTGTTGTCCATCTCTTTATTTCTTTGGATCTATGCAGTCTTTATTTAGATCTCCTTTCTTCTCTCAATTCCAACACTCTATCTTTCCTAGTCTAGATTTCGATATGTCATTCCTAGAATTCCCATGTTTCCCTTTACTCTTTCCTCTTTCCTTTTGTCTTCCCCTATTCTCCATGATCAATGCATTACTTGATGTCTCACCTATGCTTTTCCATCACATTTCTTTGTTAAGGATAACACCAATAAAATCATCAAATTTCAGAGTATTTGAACTAGAGACAAAGTTAATTACAACCATGACCAAGTCGTTCCATCTTTCTAAAAATGAGCACAATATTAGAAGATCCCTAACATCATCATCAAAGGTCACTTTTATAGAACTTAGTTGATTAGTAACTGTATAAAATTCATTTAAATTATTTTCATCAAACCCACCTTATGACATCTTCATATCAAATAATCACTTCATTAGAAATACCTTGTTGGAGGCCAAGGTTTTTTCATATAGTCTAGCCAGTGCCTTCATCGGATCCTATGTTTTTTTTTCTTTCGAAATATTAAAATCCACCAACGTTGTCAAGTACAACCATATCATTCCTAGTTCATTTTTGTCAAGAACCTCCCTTTCTTTTTCCTTCATGGTTGTTGAATTCTTTTCTATTTCTCCCAATGGTAGGAATATATCCTTCTAATATAAATAATCTTCCATTTTCATCTTCCATAGTTGGTAGTTTTGTTCGTTAAATTACTCAACCCTAAACTTTCTATCTTCCTCCATTTATAGCACTCAAACCAAGAACCCTATTTTCCTATGATTTGCCTTTGTATTTGATATCATTTGTTATAAAATAAGGATCGTTGAGAAATAAAACAAAACAAAAGAAGAAATAAAACATAGAATATACACAATACAATAGAGACACAAATACATTTGGTTCACCCAATGTGGGCTACATCCACCAGAGAAATTTTTAGGTCCTTCCTTTATTATTATCCATCAAATGGAGGGATATAACCTACATCACATCTATTGTAACTTCCTCTTATTTTTCTTAGAGTCTCCTCTCTCAAAATACAATATTCACTCTACTACACACATAGCCACAATACAATTCCTCATAAAAGAGGGTTTGCTTCTAGGGAAAAAAAACTGAACATAACTTCTACCATCATATATGAAACCTTATAATGAACGATCCATATTGACTACGAAATTACAATATTTGAATTGCATTAAAAAAATTCTCCCCCCTCAGGGCTTGGGGGGGGCAAGAATTGTGTATCCTACAATTTCTTTGACATGCATATGAATTGGAAAGATAATCAAGCTCCACAACCAACACTTTGAAACTTGTGCATTGAAAATATGGAACAAGGTTGGGTTGGAATGAAACTCAGTGGAAAGGTACCCATATGGTTGAGGTACTCATGAACTATTGATGTTGAATGAAGAACTTTGTAATGTCGAATGCACCCCCTACAATGTTCACGAATGTCAAGAAAATTATCCAGGATATATATCCCTTGAATAAATCTTGTCTACTAAGGGTGGATGATCTTAGCAAAAATATGATTCATGTGTAAGGCTATCTCCTTGTCTATAATTTTGTTGGACTTGTTAAGCATAGAGATGGGCCTCCAACTAGTAATCAAATTCGAGTCCCTTGGCTCCGAGATGAAATTGATGAAAGCTTGATTAATCCATGCTCTTAGGGAGTGGTTTCAAAAGGATTCTTTGTACCCTTGCATTAGGTTTGATCCAAGAAAATCCCACATGTCATTGTAGAAATCATAAGGGAACCCATTAAGACAAGGGACCTTATCATTTTCCATCTCATGGAGGGATGTTAAGAGCTTATAAAAAAACAAAGATAGGTTAAAAAGTCTACAATATATTCTCAAGAACCATGAATGAGACCAAGTCTAGATACACATGTTGCTGCATGCCCCTCCTCTATAAGGCCTTGGTCTGAAACACCAATATGCAATGCTCCACAAATTATTTCTCGGTATATTCTTGATTATTATGTTGATCGAATGTATTTTTCAAGGAAGAGATACTCTTGATGATCTCCTTGGTGGAAATTTCCATAAATAAGGCTCTGTTCATCATGTTCCCAATTTTGTGCTAATGAAGACATGCTCACAATGGAGCACCATAATTACAAAGATATCATCCATTTGTAGGGGATTCAAATGACACATTTTTGTTGTCCAAACTCATTATTCTTGATTGTTGAGGTCCCATTGCAAGCCTTGCATGACTTCCTCTAGTTCATCATGAACTACTTTATCATGGTCAAGCTATATATTACCCAATTGTATACCATAAATCCTCAATAAAGAAACAAATATAGAAATGATATATTCTCAATAGACTAGATATAGATAGAGTCTTTGTGTGGTCAAAGGGTCAAATTTCACACAATTTGGATCTAGGCTAGGCAACCTAGGATTTGGAGGAGAGAAACATTCATGATGTATCGATTTCTTGGAAAAATCAGCTTTTGAATTACTAGGATATTGAAAAATAGATATGGTAGTGGTGCAATAAGGTGGTTGTGTCATCGACATGCATGGGCCGACCTTCATATGAGTCAAAATAGAAAGAGTTATACTTAGATAGAAAAACACTATTGAGTCATTGGCATATACTTTTTGGCCCTTTTCTAAAATATATCCAAGTGAATCAAATTAACAAAGCTCATAGCAAGGTTTAAAATAAAATTATACCTCTTTTCCTTGAATACTAGGCATGCACACAACACCCCTTATTTATCATCTCTACACTTTACCGTGTTAAAATACCCACTTCTGAGCCACATGTCATCAAATAGTTCATTAGCAAGCCAATGAAAAAAAAATTAAACTCCCTCAAACCATTAGAGGCACGTGTTAACTAGAATTAAGATTCAGACATCGATATTAAGGACCATCTAGATTAATCTTTATGAGATGTCAGTGCCTCAATCAATGAAAACACCAACTAATTGAGGGGAGATTTACACATCAAAAAATACCTTTTCCTTCAATGTGATCAATGTAAATATGTATGTCCCTATATATATGACTATTAGGTTTGTACATGACATAAATCCTATGATTTTTTC
>ML778700.1:773749-800101 GCA_009831015.1 Picea engelmannii
AAGCTACCATGCAACAGCATAATATTAACAAGACACAGAGAATAATCGCAGCCATGACCTGAATCAATTTTCCTATTAATTCACGATCTGTACATGGGGACTCTTCACAAGTTCTCCGCTTGTTCTTCTTTCTTCCTCCTAATTCTAACTCTGATCTCAGATCCCTCGCTCTCAACCCACATAATACAGAAAAGGAGGGTGCCTATATTCTGTTTTCCCTCACAAAAGCTAAATTGTCTAATCTACACTTAATGACCCTATCTACCTGTATCCAATCTAATCTTTCTGCATTAAAATCTAATAAGTGTTCCTGCTATACAAGGACGAGAGCTTATCTGCTCCAGGTCCCAATTGATACATAAGTACGCCTAAATGTGGATTATTTTATTCAATCGGCGGTGCTCCTCAAAATAGTCACGACCGTGACCCTGACGTCTCCCTTTGAAGTCTTTTCCATCTTCCCGTGCAGGCGCGCACGACGAGGTGCGGATGCTCCTGCATCATATCTATAACTACAATTCCTATGTTTGGTTGACCTTTTAGGAGGCTCACTAGCTACTATAGTTAGTGGCCTAGTAGGTCCCACTATGACTGGGAATTTATAGGTTAGGACTTTCAGGGCTTGGGGTTCTAGTTTCCCCAATGATTGTATTCTTCCTTGCCACTTAATTCTAACCATATTCACTTGCATTCGTTGTAGGGAAGATTTAGGACTTGGGGGTGTATATGTGGTCTAGGTTTTTGCAATATTGGCATGAAACATCAATGGACAATAATAGAGTTGATGATTTGGGATTTGACATGGAGAAAAAGTGTTAGGAAGATTTATATAGTGGACCACTTATTGTATAACCCTATCCCTTACTTTGATGAGAATAATACCTTAAGTTCCTTTGAAAGTTTCATTTTAACACAAACTCAACAATGGGTTGAAGAATCATTCATGTTCTACCATTCAACCTTTTCATGTTCGTCCTTCTCCTTCTTTCTAGTTCTATCGCTAGACCTTTTCTAATATGCTTCCACATTGAAATTGTTACCAAAGAATCCTAGTGTACACTGAGAGCCAATGTAATGCACCATTAATATACTTAGGGAGGATAATATGGGTTACCTCCCTAGGTACCCAAGGGGATAATGAATGTAATGTGGCCATAATAATAGAATAGGCCCACTGTTTAATTGAAATAAAATAATATAAAAATAATGTGTAGTTGGAATAAGGCCCCTAGGAATACTCATTAGAAAGTATAAAATATACATGAGTATCATTGTATTGGATGTGTATTAGATTGCATTGTCTTATAGAAAACATGGCTTATGGAGTGATTCCTTCCATAAGGACTAATTGATGGTGTTACCCTACCTTAAGGGTTCTTCTCTCTATATTTTTGTTGTTGTTAATGGTGAAGTTTTTGGTATATTGGATGTTCAATGTTTTTTTTTCACATTTTATGGTGGATTCTCTTTTATATCTTTGAATTTTTACTACAAGTGGTATCGGATCTCTTTCTTGGGAACGAAGTGGGAGAATATTTGGGCATAAAGTGAGACATTTTTTTTCTTCTTTTTTCTGATTTTTTACAAGAAAAAGAGGGCGACAACATTCAGGTTGATTTTTGAAACTTTTTGTGCAAAATATGGATAATCTAGCTTAATATCTAAATTATTCTAAAAAAAAATTCAAAAACAAAATTTCCAAAACATAGTTTGAGAAGTGGATATATCGTTGATTTAAAATCAACCTTTTTTTAGGGTTTTTTTTCGTGATGGCCACAAATTTCATAGATTTGATATCTTTTGATAGAGCACATAGATTTCGGTCAAACCAATATTAGTAGGTCCAAATAATTTGTAGCATTTCTTTATTGGGGTCATCTTAGCAAATTTGAGAAGTATAGAATAAATTATGATCATTTTACATTTTCAACCTCAAACCCTAACTACATAAAGGAGCTCCATTGAAAAGTAAGTGATTTTATTTAGAACCCTAGTCCTATTTTCAAACATTTGGTTTATAGGGAAATATGATGGTCTTATTATTGAAGAATATATAAAATGATTGAATTCATTATGGAGAAAGACATGTGATGGGTTCCTAAATTGGCATACTTTCATCACTAGTCTAATACCATTTTTCTTACCATTTCCCATTGATCACCTCATTAAGGTACGAATGATTCCTCATATTCCATTTTTAAGTTATTCTTGAATATTTCTTATAGGAACTTGTTACTTTAATATACCAACAATGCTACATGGGAGTAATATAGTAGTTACAACTCCTCACAATGGTTGTAATACCTTTTTTCTACAACTCCAAGTGCACTTTATGTTGTTGCAATTTCAAGCACATTCCAACTGTTGCAACTCCAAGTGAACTCTTTGTGTTGCAACTCCAGATAACCATTGCACAATCCAACCGTTGCAACTCTAGATAACCATTTCACAATCCAAATGCTGCAACTCCAAGCACACTCTTAGTTGCTATGACTTCGGACAACGACTACAACTCCATGAATACTCTCCATTGTCATGACTCTAAGTCTACCATTTCTACAATTTTGAGTATGAAGTCCACCAGAAAAAAAAAAAAAATCAACACTGCAATCGAAAGTTGGGAAATGATATTCACTTAGGAGGGTGACAGGAGGAAAGTAGGAGACTAAAAGAAGAATCAGTTTTCCTATTGAGTCAACACACACCCAATTTTCACTAACGTTGGGAAAAAATAATTTAACCATATGAACAACCGAATTCTCATGGATTTCCCTCTATTCCTTGTATAATTTTAGACATTAGTCATACTATATAAGAACCTCAGCTTTCCGAACGTTGAGAGATAGGAAACTATTTTAATAATCACATTCTGTTGGTATTGCAATATCCATACTTTTGCAATCTCATTCCTACTTCAATTCGTGTGTTGATGTGTTGGTGATCATGTGATTATGGTTTCATAGCTCAGTGCCTTGTCTAAGGGGGTAGGGCCCCCTCCTTATTCAAGTACTACCTGTATATTAGCGTAGGATTTATTTCCCAATTTTTCTTATTTAATTTTATAGTTGTTTTATTTCTCAATTTACTACAATTTTGAAATTTGGTAGAACAATCATTGCAATTCGTGTGTGATTGATATTCAATATATTATTGTTAATTTGAAAAAATCCAACTCTAATTTGACATTGACTCTATTTTCGCAAGTTACAATAATAGACGTGTTGCATATCTTGATTGTTTTCATTCACATTGTCTATACTCTCATGTTCTAGCGTTTTTATTTACATTGTTGCAACTCACATTACTGCGATTCCTTTCGTGTTGAACTTGGTTTCTACAACTCACGTTGTTGCAACTTCGCTTGTAGTTGCACTTTATTTTGTTTACTTTTCAATTTCAAATATCTTTAGCCTTCAACAATTTAAGATTGATTGGATTATTATTGGATGAGAAACCACTTCATCGTTCAACAAAACAAGATCTTTATTATAATTGAGCAAGTCACCAACAAGTCTTGGTGTAAATTTAATTTTCGCAAGTGTGATTTTGATTTCCGCAAGTGTGATTTCAATTTCCACAAGTGTCATTTCAATTTTTGCAAGAGTAATTTTAATTTTCACAAGTGTGATTTTAAGTGCAACATTTTCTTCTCTACAACTTAGGAAATAATTTAGTTTGGTGGCTCAATTAAGTATCTTGAACACTTGATTTGTGGTGTTAAAAGTACTATAACCCCTTAGAAAAACAACACTTTGTCTTTCATACATGGTGCACGATAGTTCGTAAGTAAGATATGACCTCAAATTGAAAATTAAATGTACACTTTTCGCTTGCTCGCTAACTAATTAGAAAGCAATTTAAAAGTCCGTCAACATGGAAATTTTTTATGGGTATTAATTTAAAAGTCGATGCAGACATATGGTTGAATTTTCTTCATTGTGACAAGATGAAGGCACTTTCAGATGAAGAATATGAAAAATCATTTTTAGATAGGTGGTCTTATGTTGTGAAAAAATATAAGAAGAGAATCAGGGATTTATTTTTATATGATAAATTCATATTATATGTTCATGGATGTATACAACAAGAGAAGTTCATTGTTCCTATTAATTGTAGTTGCAAGCATAATCTCATCAATGTTAATTTGGGTAAAATATTCCAAGTTTACAGAAAGAATATTCAAAGCACACAGGTTGAAGGTGAAAATGTTCAAATGTTTAAATATTTAAATATTACCATTGATAAATATGTGTTGCATTCAAATTTTTATGTTATAAATATCAATTATGTGGATGTTGTTTTGGGATATCCTTGGATGGGCTCAGTTGGTATAGTTAATATTAATGTGAAAAGGATGTTTTGAAGCTATGGTACAAGAAAAATAAAATTGCGTTGCAGGATGTTTCTCTGAATAAACAGGGAGGGCCCAAGGAGTTGAATGAATAATTCCTTACAGGGGAACTAATTGCAATACCTAACAAAAAATTAGACAAAGAGGTTGAAGTTAAAGGAGTGACTATAGAATAATTTGAATAAAATAACTGGGAAGGACATAAAAAGGAGGAATACGAAGCTAAGGAACCACATGTTGAAGAGTTAAAGAAAGAAGAAATGATAATTAAGGTATTTATATATCACCACTTGCACCAAACATAGAAATAACATTCATCAATGAAAGGGAATTAGTGTCAACAAACTTAGTATGGATAAGCATGGAACCAGAGACGTAACCAATTTGAAGGAACATGGAGGACTAAAACAAATGCATGGAGATATTAGAGTAGCACGAAAAATAAATGGATCCCAAGAAGAAACCAAAATAAATGTCAAAGAAAGGCCATAGTTGGATCCCATGTCCATATTTCACTAGGATGGATGGATTCTTATGCATGGTGTTGGTCCTAAGGTATGCACCCGACTGCTAAAGGGAAACTCTAGGACACCTCAAGTGTTGAAATGATTGGTTTTTATGAATTCATTTTGTTGGTCAGCTGAGAGATAGGTTTTCAAGGGTAGATACCTGGTTGGATTGTTCAACAATATCACTTTAAGGTTTCCCTTAGATGGTGACATGCAAATTTGGTGAGCAGGTAAATATACGAAGAATAAAACCAAGGAAATACAAGCAAGCATACAATTTGTTTCTTGTTGTATGAAATTTCAGACTTGAAATAATATTCCATATCTAAAACATGTATCTTGACACAAATCATCCAAACAAGGTTGTATTACAATAAACTATTTACTGAAAACTATAACTGAAATCAATTTGCATAGCAATAAACAATTCATTGAGACAATAGTTGAAAGGAAGGGAAACAACACTTTGCATACATTTCCAATTTGCATCTAGATAAGATTAAGAACACACAAAAGATTTGAGAAGAAAACACAATCTGTCACCAAATATTATATTCACCAAGGTAGGAAACTTAATGGTCTTATGATTCAAGTCCCAACCAAAATTATGATGCTTGATCTCCCAGAAACTAAACCTCATTACATTAAAAAATCTCTCTATTTATCTTTATCCCAAGAGGGTTCGACCACCTTTCTAGGATATAATTCTAAAGTTCAACTTTACATTACAACTAGACCCTGTAAACAACTCAACTATCACTCCTTAATTACAATTTGTAAACATTTCTTTGACCTGAGTGTATTTGGGTTGAAGTATCAGTTCATTACTTCCCCTCAATTCGACCTTAACAAAACATTGTTCATATCAAAAAAGAAAATGACCATTTATTACAATTTGAAGAAGTACCTTTGGCTAAAGAAACAAAACTCTATAAGTGCAACTATAATTAAAGTTTATAACTGAAGTGGGACAACTCCATAACAAAAGTATTCAAAAAAATTTGTTGACAGCTGAATGTGCATGGATGTCCACGTATACTAAAAATTGGAGACCAATATGGAATACAAGTGGATAAGCTAGCATAAGTCTCAAATTCCTTTCCCTTTTGACAATAGTAGACCTTTTATATTATCTCTTTCAATAACACACATGTTTTCTTATGTTGATTTTGCAAGCTTCCGGTACTTTTTATGTTGCTTAGTGTGATTCAATTCAAGATCTTGTTTTTGTTGATGTAGAATCCGAATTTGTTGCTTCAAAACTTGCACCTAGTGGTTTTCATCCATCTCCTTGTAAGTTTCAACATTTGGTTTGATCAATGTATTTACCCTGCTTCCATCCTTGTTCCCCTTTTATTCCTCTGTAACAGGTTTGTTGAGTTTAATGGACAGCTGATATTTCCTTGGTCTCATTTCATATGTGGGTTCTTTCTCATATTTTTTTTCAAGTGCCTCTCTCATAGGTTCCTACATTTTCAATAGTTTTTCTTTGACCTTTGGTTTGGGCTCATGCAGATCCTTCTTAGGAACTAGTTTTTCATTTGGAGTTACGTCATCAAAGTCTTGCTCAAGGTTTGGACAAAATGTCATTACATTTTGTTCTGATTCCATATCTGCATGGTACTCTTTTTTTATAGCAACATAGTTTATACATGAGGTATCCCCTTTAATTTATAATTTCTACTTTTCCTTTTCTCATGTCATCTCTTTCAATGTATGGATAACCATATCCTCCATATTGGAAAATCCAGAGATGTCCACTTCAGTGTCCTCATCCTCAAATATTATGGGTTGTTGGTCTTTTAAGGATGGATTAAATAGTTCTTTGGAATTCAACCTCAATTTATTTGTGAGCATGGTTATTCTATTAGGTTTACTGGGAATTGACGCAACTCGTCCCTCAGCGGACGGTCGCCCTCCAGGACCTTCTTTCAACCATGGGCCCGAAGAGTCTAAGCTCTTCCAACTCCCTCGGGATGTCTCCTACCCACAATGCTATTCTCGGTGACTTCCCCTTCGCAATCGAGAAATCGGCCCTCGCGTGTTCGCGAGTTTAATGCTTGCAATATCGGCACTTCAATTCCCGAGCCCCGATCTCTGATGTCAACGGTTAGCCCTTCTATGTATCGGGGATTTCCCTATCGGGAAATCAGCAGATGGAATGTAGTGATTAACTTCCCTTTCAAAGCCCCGAACGCCGATGTGCGATGCCACGTGCTGTCCTCCACTCAGCCTCCGTGGGACCCTTCGCAGCTCAGGACTTCGTTGTTTCTCCGCGCTCCCTTTCGGCTTCAAAAGTGCCAAAAAGCCGAGTCCCGACTCCTCGAGATCTCACGCCACCTGTCCCTCCGGTGATCGATGGATCCGATTAAATCGGGGAATCGCAACTCGCGATGTCGACGTGCATGCAACTCTTGCACTCACCAACCCCGATATGCAGATGTGCGATAGCAACCAGGTTCTCCTTGTGCTTTGCAGGTTAACTCTTTTCCAGGAGTTCAAGTCGTCGATTCTCTTCCTCTTGAGAATCCTTTCGGCTCTCAAGCTTTCCCTCAGTTCAAATCTTCCTCAGGCCTGTTCCTACACATGAACACGGAACTATCTCTCCTGAGCTGAATTCCCTCCGGCTCTCTCTCTCTCAGAGACCTTGAGCACGATGCCTGCGCTTCCCCCTTCAACAACTTTCTAAGAGTTGAAGTCTTCCAGGTTCTGCGCCTTCACAGCCACAACAACCCTGACCTTCCTTCTCTCAGACTTGCTACTGAGACTCCAGTCTAACATGCACTCACCTGCATAGCTCAAACAACCCGATTCACTCTGGGCAACCCAAGCACAAAAGTTCAACTGTTTAGCCTCCTCTACGCACTCTATGCGGAGGAATTCGACTGCACTCTATGCAGGAATCTCCTGGCTCAAACAGAGAAGCAATTGGAACTCATTCCTTCATTCTCTCAGGTTTCGAACCTGATATGCAATCACATATGCAGCATATAGAAGGTAAGCATAAAAAGAAGCAAGCATGCAAAAGCATAATAGCAACAACACACAGAGCTCAAACACATCCATGGAATTGAATCGAAGCTTTCCTATTAATTCAATTTCTGTACATGGAGTTTCTTCACAAGATCTCTGCTCTGCTTCTCTTCTCTCTATGCCAATGCTGAATAATAATAATCTCTTTCAATGATACAAAGGAGGGTGCCTATATTCTGTTCTCCCTCTTGAAAGCAAAACTATCTAATCTTCAGCTAATTTCTATCTAACAATATTAATAGTATTAAATGCCTCCTTATCTACATTACAATACAAGTGCGCTCTGCTTTGAATGCCTTCATGTAAACGATGACGCAACAATCTTTCTAAAGTATTTCAAAAATATACGTGCTGGCACTGTCCAGCTGGTTTCTCTTTTTGCTCCCCGCGCTGGCTCGCTTGGTAGGTGAGCGATGCTCCTGCATCATACTCCTTGGCTCAAAAGGTTTCATGGGCCCCTGTCCATGAGCTCCCGCACACTATGCCCATGATTTTGTATCACTGCCTCTGTTTCCCATCTGGCATCCTCCACTGGGTGATTCTTCCATTTCACCAGGTATTCAAAATATTGCTTCCCCCTGGTCTTCTTGCCTACTCTCTTGTCCAGTATGCACTCCATCTCAGGTTTCTGTGCAACTGGCAATTGTCTTTGCCACTGGATTACTGGTTCCTCAGGTCCAGCCTCCGCTTCATTAGCCCTGTATGGGTATAAATCCAAAATATTGAAAATCGGAGATATTTCGATGCCCTCTGGCAATTCAAGTTCATATGCATTCTCCCCGAATTTCTTCAGGACTCTGCATGGCCCAATTTTCTTCATCTTGAGTTTATTATATGTTCCCCTTGGGAACCTTTCTTTTCTCAGGTGCGCAAGAACCATGTCTCCAACTTCAAACTGAAGTTGTCTTTTCCTCTGATCGGCTCTGCGCTTATATTCCTGATTCACCTTCTGCAATCGCTGCTTCACCTGTGTGTGAAGTTCTTGCATTGCCTTAGCGAACTCCTCAGCTCTCACACTGCTAGTTTCAGCCTGGTCTGGCTCCCTGAGTTCAAACACTCCTCTCGACTGTGTCCCATACAAAATTTGAAATGGGCTCTTACCTGTACTTCGATTCACCGAATCGTTATACGCAAATTCTGCCTGTGGTAGGATTTGATCCCAACTACTGTGATGCTCCATCACCAGGCTTCTCAATAGATCCCCCAAGCTTCTGTTGACTACTTCTGTCTGCCCATCTGTCTGCGGATGGTAAGCAGAACTGAATGCTAAGTCAGTCCCTAGCTTCTTCCATAGCGTCCTCCAGAAATGACCTATGAACTTGGTATCCCTGTTCGAGACTATGCTTCTCGGAAATCCATGCAATCACACAATCTCTTTGAAAAACAAGTTTGCGATGTGGGTCGCATCGCTGGTCTTATGACACGGAATGAAATGTGCCATCTTCGAGAATCTGTCCACCACCACAAAAATGGAATCAAATCCTCGCTGAGTTCTCGGTAAACCCAACACAAAGTCCATGCTAATGGATTCCCATGGCCTCTCGGGTATGGGCAACGGCTAATAAAACCCTGTGTTCTGCTTTCGGCCCTTTGCATGTTGACATATCCTACACCTGTCAACAAACCGTTTAACATCTGCGTGCATGCCTGGCCAATAATAAGATTCGCTCAGCTTGCCGAATGTTTTGTCATGTCCGAAATGACCTACTAAGCCTCCACTATGGTTTTCCTTCACCAAATTCTCCCTCATAGAGCAATCTCGAATGCACAATTGATTGCCCCGAAACAGCAATCCATCCTGGATCAGGTAGTCAATCCACGGACTCCTATCCCTGAGAACTGGGTTCTCGGCTGCCTCGTATGCCTCGCCAAAGTTTGCGTCACCTGCATACATATCCTTTAAATTTTCAAAACCCAAGGTTTTGACTCTGAATTCCTGTAACAACAAGCACTTCCTGCTTAAGGCATTAGCTACCTTGTTCGCAGTCCCCGAAATGTGCTTTATCACAAATGTAAAATTTTGCATGTACTCTACCCACTTCGCATGCTTCTGGTTCAACTTCTCCTGTTGACTCACGAACTGCAGTGTGTGATTATCTCTATACAAAATGAATTCCTTGGGTATCAAGTAATGCCTCCACTTTTTCAATGCCTGTATGATGGCATATAACTCCTTATCGTACGTGGAGTACTTCAGTTTCGCATCATCCATCTTTTCTCTATAGTATGCAACAGGTTTGTCATCCTGACTCAAAACCCCTCCAACAACATACCCACTAGCATCACACTTCACTTGGAAGGTCTTCTGAAAATCTGGCAGCACCAGAATAGGTTGCTCAGTAATCTTCTGCTTCAACAGATTGAAGCTCTTCTCAGCCTCGGCTGTCCAATGGAAAACTTTATGCCGCTTTTTCACAGTGTCCATCATTGCGGCACTGATTCCACTAAAATTCCAAATGAATTTTCTGTAGAAGCTCGCCAAACCATGAAAGCTCCTTACCTCAAAAACATTCCTCGGCAATGGCCAATTCCTGATTACTTCAACTTTTTCAGGATCCATCTTCAATTCGTTAGCCGAAATTACAAAACCCAAATAAATGAGTTATGTCTGCAGGAAGGAACACTTCTTCAAATTGATCAGCAGCTTCTCCTGCTGTAACCTCCCCATCACAATGGCCAAATGTCTCATGTGTTCAGCCTTTGTCTTGCTGAAAATCAATATGTCATCCAAGTATACGACCACAAATTTTTCGATGAATTCCCACAGGACTTCATTCATCAGCCTCATAAAAGTGTTCGGCGCATTTGTCAAACCAAACGGCATGACCAGCCATTCATACAAACCCTCGTTTGTTTTGAATGATGTTTTCCATTCATCTCCCTCTCTCATCCGGATCTGATGATATCCGCTCTTGAGATCTATCTTTGAAAAATAATTTGCCCACTTAGGCATTCCATCAAGTCGTCCATCCTCGGCAATGGAAACCTGTACCTGATGGTGATTTTATTTATCGCCCTGGAGTCTGTACACATCCTCCAGCCTCCATCCTTTTTCGGACTCAGTACTGTCGGAACAGCACACGGACTCAGACTCTCCCTCACCAGTCCTTTGTCCTGCAGATCCTGTACCTGTCTTTTGACTTCCTCATTATCCTGAGGTGTCAACCTGTATGCTGCCTTATTTGGCAAACTTGCTCCGGGTATGAGGTCAATGTGGTGACTCACACTCCGTATCGGTGGCAATGAACGAGGTAGTTCGTCCACAATGATATCAGCGAACTCTCCAAGCAGTTCCTGAATCTCCTCTGGCAAGTCGTCCACTCTTGTGCTTGTCAAGACAATTCTCGGCTTCCTGACAACAAAGAACTGTGGATCCTCATCCTTCTCCAGCTCTGTGAGAAGTTCTTTCCCACTCATGAGAAGTATTGTGTTGGTTACTTCCGGCTCCACCTTCTTGTCCTTCATCGGAAGCAATGTATGTGTTTTTCCATCCTTCTCCAAGGTGTATGTGTTCATTCTCCCATCATGAACAACATTTCTATCAAACTGCCATGGTCTTCCCAATAATACATGACAGACATCCATGGGAATGACATCACACAAAATTTCATCCCTATAATCACCCATTTTAAATTCAACCAAGCATTGTCTCGTAACACATACCTGGTGTCCTTTTTGCAGCCATGTCACTTGGTATGGACTCGGGTGTTTGTTCGTCTTCAGATCTAGTTTCTCCACCATCTCGGTTGAAACGAGATTATCGGTGCTCCCACTGTCCACTATGACCTTGCATTTCCATCCCTTGGTCTTGCAATTCATTTGGAACAGTCGGCATCTTTGAGCTGTGTCCACTTATTTCTCCGGTTTCAAGAGAACCTTGTGCACTGTCAGCGACTTCCCACTTCCAGTGTCTTCATCCTCCACGTCACGCCTCTGCGCCTCAGCAACGTGAGCCTTTCCTCCATCCATTTTCCTCTCTAGACAGTCCACAGCTTTGTGACCGTCTTTACCACACGTGAAACATGTGATAATTCCTCCTCTGCCTCTTCCTCTACCTCGGGTACGAGGAAAAGTATTAGCATTAGCGTAGCCTCCTTGTTGATCATCTTGCTATATCCTCGACTCAGCAAATTGCTGCCTCCGCTGTGAGGTTCCACCTCTTTCAGCCTTTCCCTGAGGTCTTCGCCAATCCTCCTTGGGCTTCTGAAATTCTTTCTGGGCAACCGCTTTGCCACTTGGCTGGCTTCTGCCTCGCCCTCGCTGACCTTGCTTGCGGCTCAGCTTTTCTTTGGCTTTGAGAGCCATATGGTACACATCCTCAACTGTTTGGATGGTCAACATGCTCAATTCATCCTGAATGTCATACCTCAATCCATTCAGGTATCTTGCCACTTTTTCATCATCACTCTCCCGATGACCAGCTCGAATTTTGAGCCTGTAGAATTCCTCGGTGTATTCTCTCACCGTCATCATCTTCTGTCTCAGGTTATGCATGCACCTGAACAGAGTGATCTGGTAATCCCTCGGAATGAACTTCGCCTTCATCTTGGCAATCATCCAATCCCAGCTTTTGATCTTCTGTTTGCCTTTGTGACGCCTGTCTGCCTGCAGCTCGTCCCACCATAAGGCTGCATGTCCCTTCAGCTTCGTGACGACATGCCTTACCTTCTTGTCCTCTTCGATATCTTCGTAATCGAAGTAGGTGTCGAGTGCTCAGATCCAATCTAGAAACTCCTCTGCGTTTAGAATTCCCTCATAGACGGGAATGTCCATCTTTGTCTTCAAACTCATCCTCGAAATGGCTCTGATCAACCTCTCTGTCGAGGCATCTTCTGCGGCGACCTCTTCTTGGTCATGTCTAGCTTCCTCTTCAATTTCAGGATCGTTGAACTCTGTTGTACCAACTCCATACCTCTGGGTGGTCTCCATATCTTTGAGTCTCACCCTGAGATCTCGTATTTGGCGTTCCATTTCTGGATTACCTGCTGGCCTATCCCTTCTTCGCGCGTCCCTGTCTTCACGATCAGGTGACTGCCTTTCTCTTCTGGGCGGCATGGTGTATCTGCTTCTCTCTGCTACCCCTCTGACGCAATTCATGAGTATCAGAGTGTTTTCCTTTCCTCCTTCACTTCTCTCACCTGCAATATACAGACAAGACTTCAGGCTCTGATACCACTCTGACACAACTCATCCCTCAGCGGACGGTCGCCCTCCAGGACCTTCTTTCAACCACGGGCCCAAAGAGTCTAAGCTCTTCCAACTCCCTCGGGATGTCTCCTACCCACAATTCTCTTCTCGGCGACTTCCCCTTCGCAATCGGGAAATCGGCCCTCGCGTGTTCGCGAGTTTAATGCTTGCAATATCGGCACTTCAATTCCCGAGCCCCGATCTCCGATGTCAACGGTCAGCCCTTCTATGTATCGGGGATTTCCCTATCGGGAAATCAGCAGATGGAAGGTAGTGATTAACTTCCCTTTCAAAGCCCTGAACGCTGATGTGTGATGCCACGTGCTGTCCTCCGCTCAGCCTCCGTGGGACCCTTCACAGCTTGGGACTTCGTTGTTTCTCCGCGCTCCCTTTCGGCTTCGAAAGTGACGAAAAGCCGAGTCTCGACTGCTCGATATCTCACGCCACCTGTCCCTCCGGCGATCGATGGCTCCGATTAAATCGGGGAATCGCAACTCGCGATGTCGACGTGCATGCAAATCTTGCACTCGCCAACCCCGATATGCAGATGTGTGATAGCAGCCAGGTTCTCCTTGCGCTTTGCAGGTTAACTCTTTTCCAGGAGTTCAAGTCGTCGATTCTCTTCCTCTTGAGAATCCTTCCGGATCTCAAGATTTCCCTCAGTTCAAATCTTCCTCAGGCCTGTTCCTACACATGAACATGGAACTATCTCTCCTGAGTTGAATTCCCTCTGGCTCTCTCTCTCTCAGAGACCTTGAGCACGATGCCTGCGCTTCCCCCTTCAACAACTTTCGAAGAGTTGAAGTCTTCCAGGTTCTGCGCCTTCACAGCCACAGCAACCCCAACCTTCCTTCTCTCAGACTTGCTACTGAGACTCCAGTCCGACATGCACTCACCTGCACGTCTCAAACAACCCAATTCACTCTTGGCAACCCGAGCACAAAAGTTCAACTGTTTATCCTCCTCTACGCACTCTATGCGGAGGAATTCGACTGCACTCTATGCAGGAATCTCCTGGCTCAAACAGAGAATCAATTGGAACTCATTCCTTCATTCTCTCAGGTTTTGAACCTGATATGCAATCACATATGCATCATATAGAAGGTAAGCATAAAAAGAAGCAAGCATGCAAAAGCATAATAGCAACAACACACAGAGCTCAAACACATCCATGGAATTTAATCGAAGCTTTCCTATTAATTCAATGTCTGTACATGGAGTTTCTTCACAAGCTCTCTTCTCTGCTTCTCTTCTCTCTATGCCAATGCTGAATAATAATAATCTATTTCAATGATACAAAGGAGGGTGCCTATATTCTATTCTCCCTCTTGAAAGAAAAACTGTCTAATATTCAGCTAATTTCTATCTAACAGCATTAATAGTATTAAATGCCTCCTTATCTACATTACAATACAAGTGCGCTAAGCTTTGAATGCCTTCATGTAAACGACGGTGCAACAATCTTTCTAAAGTATTTCAAAAATATACGTGCTGGCACTATCCAGCTGGTTTCTCTTTTTTCTCCCCGCGCTGGCTCGCTTGGTAGGTGAGCGATGCTCCTGCATCAGGAATTTTAGGGACATAACTCCCTTTCCTCTTATTACTCTTCTTGGCCTCAATGGATTCCTTAATCAAGGTGTCTACATGAACAAACTCTGTGGCAACTATCTCAGGACTGAGTCATTTATCCCTCCTCTTCCTATTGGTTTTGACCTGGTATTCATGTTTTGTTGCATGGTATTGGACAAATGATTCTCTTCCTAATGTTAAGGTGATAGTGGGACTGCTAGATTGGGATTGTTCTCCTCCCTATCTGATATACCCTATTTGATATAATTCATGACATACACTTTTCCATTCTACAATTCTCTTTGTTTTTTTGTAGAGTACCTTAACTTCCTTCGAGGTATTTCCTCTCTTGGTGGAGTAATTGAGCTAGCCTTTTTGGATTGGGCTCCCCCCATTTTCGTTGTAGTATTCTTTTTTCTAGCTTTCTAGGTAAATTTTGATGAGCACCCAGGTTCAATAGAAACCCTAATTTATTTGTTACCCTCATCCCTTTGTTATTTTGATTGTTGATCATCTTCCTCTTCCTCTTACTATTGATATGTTATCTGTCCTTCTTCTTGTAACCCTACAGACTGCAGAAAATACTTCTAGGGAATTTCTATTTCATATAAAGAAAAGAGAAAAAAAAAATTAATGAAACCCTAGTGATATAAACTTCTATGAGAATATTCAGTGTGATTCTGGACCATTTAAGACATTAAGATTTTAAGAAAATGGAAAGGAAGGTTTAATTCCTTGTCACCATTTAAGTGCATAAGGAATCAAAGGTGATAACAATGAATGATCGAGAAATAAACTTCGCATGTGATATACATTTGGACTATGGTGATAATTCCCCACCACTCTTCTTTAATCCACATAATCGAGATGCCCTGAATCTAATTAGGGTTTTGGTGTTCTGCCACCAGAAATTTGTTGCAGATGTCAACAAGAAACTTACCCTTTTTAAACCATCTTTCAAGACTAATCGGAAGAGTAAATTCCCCAACAATAACCCATGTGATATCAAGTGCTAGGGGACATGAAAACACATGTGATGCACCAACACAACGTAATTCAAACTTTTAAATTTTTTTGAACATTAAAAGTAAAAAGACAACATGTTTTCTGTTGTTTGCAAGAATGGGGGAATTCTTTCAATCAGTGTATTTTTTCATCAAAGGCCTAAGTTAGCCTCTTAGAAACCCAATAGTGACATAACCTGTAACATACCCAGCCACCCACAGGCTGAGCTACGCCACTTAAACAGGCTGCAACACACCCAACCACCAACAGGTAGGGAATGCTATAGTCCCAAGACTCAGTTCTCTGAATGGATCTCTAATTCTAACAACATTTAGTATGAAAACAAGCATGAAGTAACCACATGCATTAATCAAGATCCATGCCACATCATAAAAGAGATAAACAATGTGACATGCACAAAAAATAGACAGTATACATGCACATTAAAAATACATATATCAGAGATAACTAAATACACAACGGAAATAAACATTACACAGAAAACAAAGAGAGAAATTATCTTTGCAACTAAACGTTCACCAACTGGATGCAAACCAAGGAAGTTCCTCCAAACCCTAGACACTAATGTTCATTTACTCTCAACAACAGGTCATCCTTGAGACATGGCTATGAATCCACAAGGACGGGTCCTAGGCCAAGCCTAAACACACAGGATTTGGTTAAGTAGTTCTCAGGTTTCCCAACCTCACAACAAATCCTAATTTCTAGATCTCTTTCCCCCTCAGCCTGCACAACCCCAAGAAATGAACACCTTTCTATGGCATGCAGTATCTGAGGTTGTTCCATTTCTTTCCAGGGATCTAGTGCTATTGATCAGGAAATATCCCTACTGGAAACTCCAAGGACTCTCATCTATGGAAATTTCCATCCAAACTTCCATCAAGATCATGCACATAGGCATCAATTCCCCTCCTATAATGATCAGTAAATCATTACAACCATTCAACTATGTCTCTCCTCTTCTTACCATTCGTTTCCATGCTCATCCCAAGAGCACATGAACTAGCAGTAGTGAGTGAAGAGGAATAAGAACAAGGGAGAAGAAGCACATCAGGGAACAAGAAGAAGCAAACCCAAGCAGACCCCAAGAAATGTTTGTATAATCACAAGAACCAAGAACCACATGGCCTTCCTCAATAATCTCATGTAACCACTTTTCTCCATAAAATAAATTATGGGCAAATAACTCATAATAAAAATACTTAGCCCCTCAAGCCCCCTCTCTTGTGGAATCATATCCCCCTATCTCTTTTGTCCTTGTCCGTCTTGTAGCCAATGGTGTATTCTTATTAATATATATGAATTATTACATTTCCTAGGCACTCTGGCCCCTTTTCAACTTTACCGGCTTACCATCCTAAGTCATATTTACATAATACATTATAGTTCATAAGGGTTAGAACCGACATGTTATATCCCCCTCCCATTACCTTGGCATTGTCCTCAATGAAAAACACCATTCCAATGTTATTAACATTACAAATCCAGGCTCTCTGGCCTTAATCCACACAGTCAATCCATCCCAATATTATATACATATGCACTTTGGCCTAAAATTAAACATGTATGCATAGTCATTTCGACCCAAAACATGTATAATGATCTTTAGAATTTATATTTCTGGCAACATTTCAAACCAACAAGCTCTCCTTCCCTCTCATCGCTACATAACCCAAAGAAATGAACCCCTTTCTCTACCATGCAGTCCCTCAAGCTGTTCCACTTCTCTCCAAGGCTTCAGTGCACTCGGTCAGGAAGTTTCAGATTTGTGACTTCCAGAACTCCTGCGGCAACAAGTCCATTGGACTTTCTTCATTCTATGCCCTTGTCATTCAGTTGCTCCAACATCACCTTCTTCTTTTCCCTCATAGTCTGATACTTTTCTAGATCCTCAACATTCAGCGTTTTCCTACAGCATTTCAAATCAACAAGAATGTTAATTCACAATTTGTTCATAATTTTTTTGTTTGTTTGTTCATAATCTAAGAGTAAATTTTCATAATCCAGTACAATACTTATCTGTGTGGTTCTTGGATCTGCACCCAGAGGTTTGTCTTGTTAACTTGGCTCATTATTTTTCCCTGACATACCCATTGTGTGCATGATCCCAATCAATAGTTTACAAGAACTATCAAAGTCTCATCTTCCTCGTGATCACTCACCTTCCAGTCCTAGCCTCATGCATCCCCTTCTATGCTATATAGTCCCTCAGGAGATCCATATTTGCTAACCAAGGCTTCCTTGAACAAGAAGATTTATAGGGACACATGGTTCTCATGTCACAAAAGTAGCCTTTTCCATGATTTCCATCTATCATATCCAACATCTCATCTGTATTATACACATTTAGTCATCATGAGATATCATTATAACCATTTTCAATCATAAATGTAAAATCTATTTTATACAGGAAAACAAAATTTTCCAAGCATGAGCTTTATGCTCATAATGTTTGGCTCTACAGCTGTATATATCAGTATTCCTTATGGCATTACATCCATTCCATATTCAATACCATCCTACCTACAATTTTCTCGATTTACATTCAGCCAAAACAATTTGCCAGTGATTTATTAAATTATAATTCACAAAATTGTTATATAGGAAAAAATAAATTTCTAGACATGATCTTCTGATCATAATAATTTGTCTCTTGCAACAATAGCCATTGGTATTCTTTATGGGCTTACAACACTACCATATCCAATACCATTTCTTCCTGCAATTTCAACATTCCTTAGCCAAACAAATTGTCAATATCTCATGTACAAGATATATATATATATATATATATATATATATATATATATATATATATATATATATATATATGGTAACAAGTGATATCAAAATTATTTACAACTGCAATTCAATTACTGCCATCAGTTCTTGACATTAAATGGAATTCAAATATTGAATGGAATGAACCCATCATTATTTACACATCTTATCAGCCAATATCTTCTCTCTTCTATCTAGAAATTCTTTTATCACTCTGTCCCCTCAACAGAGATTTCCTATAATTTATAATTATGTATCTTTTTTTAACCTACAACTTTCTTGTTGTAATATCTAATAGTTTCTGAAGTGTTTGCAACTTCATGAGTTAGAAATACTCAAATCATTTCCGTTGTTAGCATAATCATTTCTATGTTATATAATATATTCATGCATTCACCAAAATGCTTTCAATAATTCCAATTGTAACATTTTTAATAGCTCCAAAACTGATCTTGAAATTGTAAAAACAACAATCCAATCACCTTCATCTAGTATTCATATTAAATATAATGCATCTATCCATCATTATGTATTTTCAATACCACAGACTTTTCATAATGCAACAATTTATTACTAATTAAAATGACAATCAATGTGCCAATACCCATGGCCACATCTACACAATGCATCCATGCATTGACTACATAATACCACATAACTATGTCATGCATTCCACCATGATGAGTTGGAAGGTCTGTGTTGGTGTTAAATATTGTCAATTAATTAATAACCCAACTATTTAATTTTCAACCCGAGGAGTTCGTAACTTTTAAGGTGCAGGCGCAGGAAACGAAGGATCAGAGCCTAGTCTAGCCTAATCTAAAGTCAACAAGAAAGCATGAAACTAGTTCGTAAACTTACGAGGCATGTGCACAATATATACAGGATTAAAGTGAAACTAGCTTAATATAATGCTTGAAAAGGAAACACAAAACTGAAATTGAATCTAATTAGGAAAGAAAGAAATTGCATGAAATAAATCTAATTAAGAAATCATGAAATTACATGAAATGAATCTGATTATGAAAGCATGAAATTGCATGAAATGAATCTAATTAGGAAAGCATGAAATTGCATAAAAGACAAATAATATATAACAAGAAACCAATGAGCTCACATGAAATCAACACCACTAACTCATAATAAAGAATCCTTTACTCAATATGGAGAAATCAATATGTTTGTATTAAATCATAAACTCTATTACATAGCATTCCAATCCAACCTCTATAAAATGACTAACTCACTCAATAATTCACACACTTATTAACTCCACTCTTTCACTAACTCCTACTCCTTTCAAGTGGAGAGAGAGAACCCCTATTTATACATGAGTTGCTTTGAAAAGAGGATAAGCAACTAATAAATGTAGATCCACTTTCCTCTCAAGTAGCTACAATCAATTTGATAATAATTACATAATATTTATCTCTACAAATTCTCACAAATCCTTAATATCTTTGATAAGAAATTGTGTCCATATCTCCATGATCTTTGTCCTTTGAATAGGCTTGAATAATTATCCTCAAATCTTCAAAGGTTGGATAAAATATTCGAGAAGCTTGAATAATCCTTTTGTTGGAGTCTTCAAATATTCCTACACATTACAAAACTCATCCAATTTTGAGATATAAATGAAAATATGTCAATTTTCTAATATTTAATCATAATTTCTCTTTTAATACTAAAATGAATAAAGTGGAAAATAATAAGGTGAAACCCAAATGTATTCATGAAAAGAGTATAATGAATGGTTAAATGAAGTGATATAATGTGAGGAATGACGAAAGGAAAAGAGGATGAAAATTCAACAATTTTGAGACTCAACATACCCCCCAACTGAACTTGTTACATGTCCTCATGCAACCTTGCATAAAAACTTTTCTTCTCAATTTTGGTTTTGAATGATTATATTTTTTAACAATAAAGAGGATAAAAATCCCCCCCCCCCTCCCCCCGGCCCAACAACTGATCTAGTTGCATGTCCTCATACAACATTTCATGGTTATTCTTTGGGACTTTTGGCTTCTTAATGAAATCATTCCATGATTTGAAATGCGTGAGTGGAAGCATTTTTCTTATGGTTGGTTCTTGTGTGACAACCATGAATAGAAAAATGTTGGTTCTTGTGTTAACAACATTACTTGTGTTTTCTCTGCAATAAATAATATTTGAAAGCATACATGTGTTGGAAATGATGAACCATCAATGTACATTAGAAAGCCTTTCCTTCATGTTATGAATCATGCCAAAATAGAACAATATCTGGAATCAAGGTGGAACAAAGTGTAGTTTGGAAGAGACATATTGATCAATGGTAAGTGAGATGACATCTGGAAAATGGAATCAAATGGTAATGAATATCCTCCCCCCCCCGGAAATGAAGATGTGTTATGTGTATGAAAAGGAGAAAGGCAACAAAACATGGTGAGGGAATTTTCCAATGCATTCATTCTAGAATGTAAGGAATTGCATGATTAAAGTTTAGAAAACAACATACCTCCACTTACCCAAAAAGTAGATGAACTATGCAATAGGAATGTAGCTTATGCTAGATCATGAAAAATGTGACGCTCATGGAATGTGAAGTGAAGGAATCTGAACTATTGATTGGTTGTATAAATCGAAAGATGAATTCTAAAAGTGGAACTGTGGTACTTTGATATGGCTAGAAAATTATTGTTGCAATTGTTGATGGAGTCATGAAAAATATATAGTCTTCACTTGCTACAAAACCTGATGTTACAATTCTATTCATGCGAATGAATGTTTCGATGTCGAGCATGAAAAGAAGTCATTGGATTATCAGCCATTGATGAATGTCATTAACCAATGTGAGGCAAACTCATCATTGATGTCAATGAGTGCCAAGGTACCTAAGTACACCTTGCGAAGTGTGAATGAATGAGTTGATGTCGAGCCACTTGAAAGATCTAATGATCAAGGGACATTGATGTATTCCCATGATTGTTAGCAAGAGAACTTTCCATTAAGTCATGCAAGCCTCAAGGTACTCAAAAGGACTATAGTCTCTATCCCAGATAAGGTGCTGAGGTCGATGGGGAAAGACTTGTTGAAATATGGGCCTTAAGGAATCCCACATTAGTCAATGCGAGTTCATAAAAAATTATTGATAGGACTATAGATGAAAGAAAAAAATCTCAGTAGCAACAAGTTTGTATGGCAAGGAAAACAAGACAATGTAGTCATGGAAAGGAACTGAATTGTTTTATTCATAAGGAAAAATGAACAGAAAAATAAGAAAGAGATGTATGTGACTCAGAAACATAGGCGTGTGTGGATTCATGACGAATAAGGCAATGAAAGGTGGACTTCAATACATGGATGATGAATTATCTTGGAAGGAGAAAGGTAAATGATCATGTCATGGAATAATTAGTTTCCTAAAATATGGCAGTGTAGTAGAAAACATCATGACTGTTATGAGGGAAAAACTCTCTATGGCCAAGGGTAAACCACAACAGACAGGTATGACTGCAGAAATCAACTCAATTCCAACATATACTATATAAACTAATGTGAAAGACAAGAAAGAGGCCTACCTCGATCCAATGTTCGATGATGTTCCATCGTTGAGCACTTCGACCCAAACATTTATACCTGCAATAATTTCTTAACAAATGAGAAGAGAAAGTGTATAGTGATGATATAAACGAGTTATCACATTAGATAGCATAATTCATTAATAAACATTACAAACATGCCCATGGATGATAATCATGTATTTGCAAGATTCCAATAGTACGGGTGTTACACATCATTTTCGTTATCCCTATGATCATTAATGATTTAAACCTATCTGTTGCCTTCAGAGGGGTCACAGTGGCCTGAGTTCCTAAAGAGAGAAGGAAGAAGAACTTTTCCTGAGAAAAGAAATTTCTTTTTCCTATGTAAAAACCTTATAAAAATGGAAGTTCGCAGGTTGCTATATAGGCAGGGTGCGAGAATGACCAATTCTCGCAGGTTGCACTATAGCCAGGGTGCGAACAGTTCGCAGGTTGCTATATAGCTAGGGTGCGAACATTCCAGCACGTGGGAAAAACGAGCGTTTTCTCGAATCTTCTAGAAGGAGAAGCTTCTATGGTGAGGTGGCATCCGAATGGTTTGGATCTTACTCGCTTTCATGATTTAGTGGGATCATCCTAACCTCCTCACCTTATCCTCTTCAAATTATAAATGGAGAGGAGCTCTCATGGAGAAGGGGTTCTTAGCTTTTGTGAGGTTCTTTGGCTTGGAATTATTGGCTTGGTTAGAGTGGCTTTGAGATTTGCTTTGTCAAGATAGATTGTGAGTAGCTATCAGATCTATGCTTTCAGAATCCTTGGAGCAAGAAGTGTGTGGGGAACGAAGGACAGTTGGAAGGGACTTTACGACATCAAGGCAACGGTTGTAATCTCTCTTTCACATTTAATATGATACAGTAATATGATTCTTTCCTATAAAACTTGTTGTGTTTTATTGTATGACTCCTTGATCACAGGCATAGGTTTATATTGAGTTTATGCTATCACTATCACTTTGGTTGGTTTGTGTTGTTTTGATTTTGGCTGCACAAGAGCACTGGAGCGAAGCGGGAGCAACAGAGACCTAAGGAAAGCATTCATAAGTTATGTCTATGATTCTTACCTCTTAGTAAATTCAATATTTAAAACCTAAGGAAAGCGTCCTATTCTGTCATGTTTTGTTCTAGATCCAGGTGGATCTAGGGAGATTGGTTCGTGTCCGCACTTACGGATTTATCCAATAACAAAATTGGCGACTCCACTGGGGACGGATTGTTTCAAGTTAGTCTATTTTTCCTTGCTTTGATTGTTTGATTTATGGTCTCTGAGTTTGTGGGAGATCCATCAAGACTCTATGGATCTAAGAGTTCTCTCAAAAGTTTTGTCCTTTTTCCAAATTTTGTGTTTACAGACATTCTCGCACTGTACCCTTTAGTGGCCTGCGAGAATCATTGATGCTTGCACCCTACTGTTCAGTTAGGTGCGAACTTCTCGCACCCTACCAATGGCTAGCCTGCGAGAATACCTAATTCTCGCACTGCACTCTATTTCTAGGCTGCGAACTTGTTTGTGAAAATTTTTGGATTGGGTCTTATCAGTTTTTGATGCCCAATTTTTCTTTGACTAACTGGTTTGAGCTTTTGGAGCCTATATTGATCTGTTTACAGTCTTCTTGACATTCTTTGAGTTGCTGTTAGCCACTTTTGCTTTGTTTGGTATTGAAGGATTAGTCTCTTGCTTTGAGTGTCTTTCAATTACAAAGCGTGTGTTTTCTTTAGAATTGTTTAGGGAAAGATCAGATTTCTTCTGAATAGTTCGCTTTAAAAGAAAACTTTTAGTTTGGGTTTCGTTGTTTTAAGAAAGTTCATTATTGCTTTTAGTGAAAATTTTGAAACAAAAAGATTTCATTTCTTTCTTTATATTAGATTGGGGGCATCCTTGCATTTGAAGTAGCGAAATTGCATGATTGATATTGATGAGTTTAATATATTTTGGGACATTGCGCATATGGGAATGATAAAAAAAATTCTCCTTCTCGTAGCATAGATTTCATTGAAATGAAAAGATTGCATCTTCATATCTTTGCATAATTTTCGAGTCGGTCAAAACACCATATTGTCCATGCCATCTTCCTTTTGAGTAACAACAACCATAAAATAAAGCGCTTATAAAAATTGATTAGATATTTTTATATTTTCTGGTAGCAAACCTACATTAGATTAGTTGTAGGGCTTTGGAATAGGTGTGAAAGATAACTTTACAAAGTTGCAAACAAACATAGTATCTTGTGATAGGGAGAGTTAAATCCACTTATTACATTTTGTCCTGGGAAGCCCTTCTAACACAAGGGTCAAGCACTAGGTCGCATTGAGACTGGCAGAGTTACTCACCCTGCTTTGTCGGTCTTAGTGTCGAGATTGCGCGTATTATGGGGGTCGCTTGAGAGGTATACCCACAATGATGCATGGAAGCCTTTCAAGTTGATTTCGGGCTAGATACCCTGCCCTTGCACGTGGATCGGATTGTCGACTGTTCCCCTAGGCATCACTGTAGTGACTGGTAACCTTAGTGGCCTATCTCTCTAGGTTATTTACACAAGGTGACTATGGAGGGGCAAGTCTTCACGGTACCTGGAATCGACGTTGGCCAAAATCACTCGGGCTCCTTGGAGGGTATACCCACAATTATGTGTGGGAGCTTGCACCAGGGTGTAAGTCTGTTAAGAAGGTCGTCAACGTAAATTTTCCACCCGCTCTATCTCAGCCCCTTCTTACTTTGTTCTCGCGACGTTGGATTTCATCACCAACTAGTGCGTTCATTGTGAGAAGGTTTTGTTTACTTGATTGCTTCCTAGATTTTTAGCGTGTGCTGTTTGTTTTCCCTAGCGGAATCTAGATTGGATTTTTGTTTTTCATGGCGTCAGTTCCCAAAATGACCAATGAAGGAACTTCTTCTCCAGGGGAACCTTTTGTTTTTCCTTCTTATGGAAACATTGGTCCTCCTCACATCACTACTTTGAGCCTTCCAGGTCTCACAATTGGATTGTCGGTGTGGTTGTTTTCCACTCAGGTCATCCCGAATGCAGTAAGTGATTCGGTCGTAAGAACTTCCCCCCAAGAGAATCAACCTCATGTTGATCCTTCACCTTCCTCACCAGTAAGGTCTTATTTACCTTCTTTGCTTGCAAGGTCGCCTTCCGTTTCATCTTCTTCGTCGAGTGAAAGTTCTAAACCTAGTAACTCGGTGAATAAGAAGCAGAAGAAACGAAAGAATAAGAAGAAGAAAACTAAACAAGGATCCAAACCTCCAACCACTGTCAAACATGTTGGAAAACAACCAGTTACTGTTACTCGTGTTGGGAGTGTTGATGATGTCAAGATCGCCCAAACAACCCATAAGCCCAAGTACCCTTGCAGGCTTTGTAAGGGTATCCATCTTCTTAAGGATTGCCCTGGTCTATCCAAGGTTATAGAAGCATGGTCTACACACCCTAGCCAACCCATGTCATTAGCCTCTGAACAACATGCTGATGACCCCCCATCGACTAGTCATGATACGGTTGGGAAGAAGAAAAGTAGAGTCAAGTTCCCGTGTATGTTATGAAAAGGTAGTCATCTCACTCATCTTTGCCCTTGTATGGAAGAAGCCCCGAAATTGCTGGAAGACATGACTGTTTCATAGCCTCAACTGCAAGCTGCTTATCACAAGCTTTCTCTCAACCCACCTGCAGTTGATGGAATGATCACTCCGGTCCCTTCACCGGTCAATCCGGTTGATCATGTCGTCAATATGGTCACGTCTTTGGATGAACCAGTAGACCAAGTGGTTGATCCGATACCATCCTCGATCAACCCAATTCTCCCCTTGGAGAATGAAACCCAAGTGGTCAATCTGATCTCTCCATCGGTCGATCCTACTCTCCCGCTAGAGAGTAAACCCGATATTGCCCACGTTTTTCTCGGTCATACAGACTCTACTGTGTCGAGGGGTATTCCTCCTTCTCCCGTAGGACCCCCTCCAAGTAGTGAGGCCATCCGTTTTGATTGGGATGTACTAACTGGACCTCGTCTTCCCTCTTACATTCCTTTCCAGATTACAGTACAGGTTTGTGGTCGGGACGTTACGAAAACGTTGATAGATGAAGGTTCGTCTGTTAGTATTTTGTCCTCTGTTGCTTGGCAAGCGTTGGGTTGTCCTTCACTTGCGCGGGTTATGCAGAATCTGTTATATTTTAACAGAAGAACTAGTCAACCTTTAGGGACCCTTCCTCAGTTTCCTGTAACTTTGGGAGGGAAAATTGTCTTTATTGATGTCATGGTAGTCCAAGACCCCTTGGATTTCTCTTTACTCCTTGGGCGAGATTATGTCTATG
>ML778700.1:825982-841092 GCA_009831015.1 Picea engelmannii
CTGTTATATATATATATAACAAAAATTGAAATAATACAAATTATTCCAACCTACTAAAATAAAATTACAAACAAAACCTTATTACACAATTGTCACAAAATTAAAGTCGTAATACCAAACCATGTATCATATGTGAAGCACACTCCCCATGGACCATACCATGAACCATCAGGCCTCTGGATATTTTCAATGTACCGAGTGGCCTTTAAAATGCATGTTCCTATTTCTTTACATCAGTGTTCTGGATACAGTTTCTTAAATGGTACAAGAGCTTGAATTATTGCTATTTCACATATGAATAGTCAATGACAATATCTCCAAATGTCTCTGTGGGGTTTATTTTCTCTAGCCAAGGATAGGACCACCATGACTATTCTACATGAAAAGAATCAAATTGAGACAATAAAAAAATTATTGCGAGGGAATTGGTTTCCCCACAATGTCTTGAGGCAATTGCAACAATGCAAATGTGGCCTTTAGGCCTTTAGAAGAACAATATGAAATTGGCCAACCATGCTAAAGAGTAATATGCTCAAGATAATCAATGTGTTTAGAATCTCGAGACTTAGTGTATCCACTGCTTACATTAATCTATCAAAACTACCCATTCACTTTTCACTAAATATTCTCAGGTTAAGAACATGTGCGTTAACCTGGTTCATCTCAATCTGCATGGTTTGAATAGTTTTTTCTTAGGTGCATGGGATGGAATTTTAGTCAGATCTCTCTTACCAAAGTATCTTGCATGAGCTTCCTCATCTAGGGTTGTTTGAACGTGAGATCCTCTTTGAATTATACACAATATTTGTCATTACGTAGAGGAATATATGTACCTATCACTCTGCTATGTCAAGAAAAATCTATACGACCCTTGACTTTTGGATGAAGGCACCCAGGACCAAAGAGAAATACCTCTCCCATGACAAAATTGAAAAATGAGCAGGGTCATTTAGGATCATTTAGAATCTATAATGGAATATTTTTTGTAGTTGATTATTCAGTTGATCAATACTAGATATAATCGCAGGAGAAGCAACATCAATAACAGCTCAAATGTGAAAGAGTGTGTGGGGTCATTCATTCTTTGAAGGGTAGATTTAATCCTACAAACGTACTTGGATACAACTACATTTTAGCTTCTAGTGCTTTCTCGACACTCACACAAATCTCATAGATCCAAGGTAGAGGAGAAAGGCACACTGATAATCCACTTCCATCCAAGAATGAAAGATAAAATCAAAGATGTAAAAAAAATAAAATAAAATGAAGTGGTAAAAGCATGATGTACTCCAAGATATACTAAAATTGAGTCTACTTTATGTATATTTGTTTCTTTTCTTTCTTATTCCAGCTACCTCTCTACTAGTGATGCTTCCACTACAACAATTGATGGTGATGCAACTGGTTTGGATGTTGGTGATCCTGCTTCAATTGTTATTGAATCAATTGGTTTGGAATCAACAACTACTACTATTACAACTGGCATTGAGAACCATTAGCATTGTAATCGGTAATCTGAATATGCAATCTAACTATAAACGAGCTCATAGTAATACTCTCTAACTTACATAATTTGGAGAAACCTCATTTTTATTGAGTCGAATAGCAACATATCCCTAATCAAGGAAATAAAATGAATATTCTTGTTACTCAACTATACCTTTTATGCATGTTTCTCTCTGATAGGTATGCCATTGCACCTAGAACTGCGTACGTGTAGACATAGAACAAAAATGTGTCGGATATCATGGCTCAGTGTCAGAATTTTCAGTGTGTAATGTGTGAATTGACCCAGGTCGAGAGGCAAATGTAGCGCTGCAAGGCGGGTCTCTCAAAGGCATGAAAAGAGATTACCACAAAGACTCTCAAAAGGAACCGATGGCACGAGATATGGGAGGATACTCTTCTGGTAGAGGCACAGGAAAGGATTTGGCATGTGGTGCAGACAGAGGTCTAGATTCGGGCTTTTAAGGAAATGGAGAGAGAGGTAAGATCCCTCGGCCAAAAATCACAAATTTAAGGAGATGGATTTTAAGCTAGGGTCAGTTGTTTCTTTGGTTGATAGATTGGTCAGTTTTATTCACCTCCCTCCAGAGGCAGTTCAGTGTCACACTCAGTATTTTGGCATGGTGCAAAGGTTATTTATAAGAAATGTCCACTAATTCTAGGGTGGGACAGATGGTAAACCATCAGGTGGTTCGACCACATGAAGTGGGTCATGAGGAGAGGGAACACCTACATTTTGTGAGACGTCTTTAGGCACCTTCATCAGTAATGTTGTTTCTCTTATAAATCCTCTTTGTAATAATACATTCAAAAATGGGGTCATCTGCCAAATTCAGAAATAGGGTAACTCTCTCCATCGTTAATGGATCCACAAAACGAGGCATCAGACTATGAAGGAGGGTAGTTTGGTTTTTGCGTCCAAACCGTGGGTTTGTTGTAGCAAGAAAAACAATGGAACTGCCACCAATTATAATCAAAATCCGATTAAATAATGCAGAGTGTATATAGAATAGAGCCATCAGACTATATAAAAACAAGTTTGATTATACCAAACATGGGAAATTATACTAAATTCAATTTCTTTTGTACCTAGATTTTCAAAAGAATCATATTAGACAAATGACAATGCAATCAAAACTTAGATATGCCAGTATTAGATATGTGAGTCCTAGTTCTCTGCGGATTTAGTTTCTAATAGGTGTAATCCTGCTATATAATATAGAAACTTTCGGAAATGGCATGATGACTCAATAATAAAAATCCATATGCAATCTGCTCCAATCTTCTCTGATAAGCGGTCGAGGAAAACACTATCAGATCCTTCGAAATCTTGTTCCAATTGCTTGGTCTTCGCCAGATCTATACATCCAAAGTTGGTAGTTCCTGTTTCCTTATATTTTTCTCCGGTGACACTTGGAAAATTGAATTTGTAGATGGGTCATGGTGTCAGTAGTGGTGGTGGTCAAAGCTCTTTGGGATACTTGTTTCTTAGTGGTGAGCCCATGAAATCAGCACCCACCCATACGGAGCATGTGCAGAACGCAACTCCTTTGGTCATTGAAGCTCCACGTAAGAAAAATACATACATGTCACCAAACATCAATATTCATTTGAGCAACTTGGGTGAAGCAGACAAGTGTTGAGAAAGAGGTTCGCGTCCTACAAGGAAAATTCCAGGAAGTGAAACCCTGAATCACAATACCTTTGATATATTTGTCTTAAAATTCACCTCTTCCTCCTCTTCTTCCCTTCTTTCGTCTCTGCTCTCACTCGACAATGTTACATGATTCGAAAGCGGGACCTCCAAGTGGCCACCGTGAGTTGAAACGCTTGCAAGAAAATGGTCTGACCAAACATCTATATTCTTTTGTTTTAGCTATTTCGACATGAAATACGTTTGGTGAAAAAAAAAAATAATGTTTTATATTTTTATATATATATATTTTTAAATTTTTTATTCCTATAAAATTAAAATTAAAACGGTCCTAATGTAATATATATATATATATTTATTTATTTATTTATATTAAATTTGTTTTATTGTATTATTCCTAAATTAAAATTAAAGAAATTCTAATTCTAATGACTTTAAAGAAAATAAATTTGTTAGCAAGTGGATATCTCAAAAATTAAAACATCATGTTATAAACATCATACTTTCTGATCCTCGAGATCGCACAAAGCGCGGAGGAGAGCATACTTATTCTAAAACAAAAGAAAAAATTGAAAATAAAATCCTACCTACTCTATGCTAATTGAGAGTTAGAAATTAACTACATGTAGTCAAATATACAATATAACCATACACACAACAGTAATAAGAATATATTCATTTTCAATTTTGTGAAATGAAATCTAGAACATATAAAAATAAGAAAATTTAGTTGATGTAACCCTGAATTAACTACATAAAAACAAAAACTTTGATCTAACCTAATGCTTACTTGGAACCATTGTTCAATAAGGATTTTGTGGGTGTGATTTTCGTTCCAATTCAACTAACTTTCATTCTCTTGTTTGTCCTCCTCGATCTCATGTTCAAATACTTGTTCTTCATTTGATATATATGATTCTTCGAGTGTCGATTCTTCTTTTTATTCAGGGGGAGTGGATAAGTCTTTGATTGATGTCAAGATCTCATCTTCTTGAAAACATTAGATCCCGACTTTTTCTAGGATCTGAGAGAGTTTTTCCAAGGTTATATTCATTCTAAAATCATCTTACTGGTATTCAAATCAGACACTTTATATAAGAAAATTTACGAAAACCAATTATATACTCGAAGCGCCACCATGCTACTAGGACCCTATTGTCACCAAGTTATCTGTTCACACAAGTTAACTTTTCTTCTCATATATATAAAAAAAATGGCTAATGAAAATAAAACACAAATTCTAGCTACTAAAAGGAAGAGGAAAACCTAACTTTGGAGCAACCCCACTAAAGTGGATGTGTGGGCTCTTCCCTCACATCTTACCATCTTCTCTCCACCCTTAGGTCTTCCTTAAAATCACACCACACTTACGTGAAAAGAAACACACTTGCATGAAATGAACATTCAAGGATTTATAGAAACAAAAGCAACCTACCTATGATCTAATCCCTTTAGCACCTCTTTGGCAACGATGCCAAAATGTTGGTCTTAAATATTGTCAATTAATTATTTACCCAACTATTTAATTGTCAACCCGAGGAGTTCGTAATCTTTGAGGTGCAGGCATAGGAAACACAGGATCAGAGCCTAGTCTAGCCTAATCTTAAGTCAACGAGAAAGCTTGAAACTAGTTCGTAAACTTATGAGGCACATGCACAATATATACATGATTAAAGTGAAACTAGATTAATCTAATGCTTGAAAAGGAAACACGCAACTGAAATTGAATCTAATTAGGAAAGCAAGAAATTGCATGAAATAAATCTAATTAAGAAAGCATGAAATTACATGAAATGAATCTAATTATTAAGGCATGAATAGCATGAAATGAATCTAATTAGGAAAGCATGAAATTGTATGAAAGAAAAATAATATATAACACGCAACCAATGAGCTCACATGAAATCACCACCACTAACTCATAATAAAGAATCCTTTACTCAATATGGAGAAATCAAGATGTTTGTGTTAAATCATAAGCTCTATTGCATAGCATTCCAATCCAACCTCTATAAAATGACTAACTCACTCAATCATTCACACACTTATTAACTCCACTCTTTCACTAACTCCTACTCTTTCACTAATTCCTACTCTTTTCAAATGGAGAGAGAGCACCCCTATTTATACATGAGTTTCTTTGAAAAGAGGATAAGCAACTAATAAATGTAGATCCACTTTTCTCTCTAGTAGGTACACCCAATTTGCTAATAATTACATAATATTTATCTCTACAAATCCTCACAAATCCTCTCACAAATCCTTAATATCTTTGATAAGAAATTCTATCCATATCTCCATGATATTTCTCCTTTGAATATGCTTGAATAATTATCCTCAAATCTTCAAAGGTTGGAGAAAATATTTGAGAATCTTGAATAATCCTTTTGTTGGAGTCTTCATATATTACTACACATTACAAAACTCATCCAACTTTGAGATATAATGAAAATATGTCAATTTTCTAATATTTAATCATAAATTCTCTTTTAATACTAAAATGAATAAAGTGGAAAATAATAAGGTGAAACCCAAATGCATTCATGAAAAGAGTATAAGGAATGGTTAAATGAAGCGATAGAATGTGAGGAATGGAAAAAGAAAAAGAGGATGAAAATGCGACAATTCTGAGACTCAACAGTCTAGCCAACGACTCAACACATCATCCACACACTTCCTACTGCTTGCCTAACTATTTTGTTACCTTCCTTTTCCACCCAAACACAACACCAAGAATATAATCCTTAAGTTCTCTTCAGTGTTGGAAAAGAGGTTGCAATCCAAACATCAGATATATAGATTAAGCACTCACATAGCGATATAGCCCTTCCATATCCAACCATATTATGGTCTCACACATGACTGGATTTATGGATATGCATTGTTATATAAGTAGTATGTCTCCTGAATTAACCCGGTTATGATCCCATAACCAATCATAACATAATATGCAACTAACATTTTATCTAAATGCATTCTAGCATCAACAACATTTGCATACTCTAGGCCTTCATTCATTATGTATCAATTTAAATATTGAAATTAGTTGAGGGAATTCTTACCTCAATCCCCTTCAACATGTATGCATCAACAAAAAATAAATGCATACCTACCTAGTTTTTATCAACCTACTTGTTGCTATCTGACCAACTGATATTTGCATAAGCTCACAGAATTCCTCCTTCATCATTTTGATCACCATTTCTGCCACCCTCATGGGTCTTCACCTAGATGGAAATCATAATAAAAAACAACATCCAAGTCTTTAACCCTACTATATCATTGTTCATATTCAATCATTATCTCATAATAATAGACTATTCTAAGTTTGCAAGCATGTTATATGCATATCCAAGCATGTTATGTACAAATGCAAAATTACACATCCCTATGCACCAAACATTTACTGTCAGCATTCCTACTAATGCATATGCATTTTAACTTCATTGTGCGTGTCATGAACTCTAGTGCATTTTTGTTTTAATTCACTTATTTATTTATCTATTTCTGTTGTAGTTGGTTTTCCTTGAACTCCTTCAGATCCTTGTTTCCTTGCGTGCTCCCATTCTATTCATCTGCACTATGGTTCCCTAGTCTGAACACTTTCCAGCCAAGTTCCACTTGGTCATTCTACAATCCAACCAGTGTACTCAAATTGTGACAGCTCCCCTTGGTAGTCATGCCCAACTTACCTTTATGAGACATTCCAGTACCCTGGAATGAAGTAGATCAAACATTCCATCATTCTACTACAACATTCTTGAATCAAATACTCTTACTCCTAGTTCTTCATTAGGTTACTTTGTTAACATTTCCTTGTGAAACCACACCTTTCACACTTAATACCATTCCCCATTGGAATTCCATTTTCATTCAGTGACACTTTTCAAGTGAGATATCATTCCAATTCCTCTACATTGGCATCCTACTTCCACTGCGAGCTCTGGTATCCTAAGTGGATTTCTTTCACACTTAAGCTTTGCAACTGCCTACACATTTATACCTTCAAGGCTATGGAGCCTTACTTTTCTTTTTTTTCCTTCTATGCCCTTCAATGACATTTTTAACCTTCTAGCTTCATATCCTATGTGAGGATTCTTTCTTTTGTAGTACCTTATCTAGATTTTGTAAGATTTTTCATGCTTCCATGACTCTAATATCTGATCTTGTTCTTGAATTGATCTGATTATACCTCTAATCCTGCCAAACCTTCTAGCTCGATCATACTGGATTGGTACTTTGCTTGTCGATCATCTAAAGATGCATAAATTATTCCCATATCTTCGACTATTGTAGCCTCTTGGACATTGTGCATAGTCTTCACTCTATCATTTTTGTGTGGGAAATCCTTGTATAGTTGATCTTCTTTGCATCCCCAACATTGGATTGGTAGTCTTCCCCTTTTTCCCAAGGAGTCTTCTTTCTTGTATTCACCCTTAGCATATTGATCTTGATGATTTCTATTAGGCTCATTCATATTGAAGGGAGGTTCGAATCCTTTCCTCCTCTGATCGAACTTCTCCTTCTTCCATTTCTTGAAGACGCATTTTGAACTGATGTGTTTAAACCCCTTAATTCTACAAAATCTTTGTAACTAACCATTTTGTTAGAATTAAGCATATGATAAACACAATTTTCCAAATAATGCTACCGATCCTTTTTCTTCTCAATTCATGAAGAACATATATGTATCAATCTGCATCATATAACACTTCCATGTTATCCCTTAGCTGATACAGAATTTAATTATGCACATGCACTCCCTTCAAACCACTTCCCCAGGTTACCACGACTCAAAACCACGGGCCAAATCCTTCCTAGCCCTTTTTGTGGAGATCGTGTGGTTGAAAATCAATCGAGGGTCGAGATTGGCTATCAACAAGAGCTCCGGGACTCCGACTTCAAGAGTTTGAAACTATCCATACTCTCAACTCTTCTGGAGTGTCAAGTCTCCGGACTGCAAGACCTATTGCAACGTATCATGTCCCAATCAACGGTTAGGATTTCCTTCTTGACTCTGAGTTTTAGATATTTCCCAAGCATGCCTCTCCACAGATATCCCAGAGAGTTGAAATATTGGAGGTCCTCTCCTTCCTCCATGTATCACCTCCCGACCAATGGTGGAGATTAAATTTGGTCTTCAAGAGTTCTCGACCCAAAATTCCCATGCCTTGAATCCTTCGGAGTGTCAAGTCTTGGGACTATGGGATATAATGCCATGTGGCATAAAATAAGGCACAGACATGTGACCCTATCTGACAGGTGACACGTGTCATATAATAACTAGCACGAATGGTCTTTGAAAATCATGAAACACGGTGACACATGCCAAGCATCAAGTGTGTCCATGTCACCCCATGATGGGTGTTCTATATGCACTAAAAACACACTAAAAACCCTCAATTAAATTGTCAACCCGGGGTAAGTAAATTTAGAGTTGTAGCAAAATATATGCCAAGGTAAAAGGGTTGGTAGTAGTATAGTCTAACTAAGGTAGTGGCTATCTAAGGGCTAATCTATTCAAGAAAATCCATCTAATGGTCAAACCCTACTAAGCAATTTTAAACTATGTAACCTAAGTACTTTTGGACCAAGGATCGATGGATAGTTCTAGAAAAACAAGGGAAAACCCTACTTGAAGAAAACTAGTTCAATCATAACAATAACAAAAAGCAACTATTTAAGCATAACAATAAACAAATAGCAACAACAAACTACTTTAACTAGCCTACCTAAATTCAATGAACAACTACCCTACGAAAGAAAGTAAATAAACAAGCAACTATACTATCAAAGAAAGAATAGACAAGTAAGCAATCAACCTATTAAAGAAGGTAAACAACTAACTAACCTAGGATAACTTCTACAACAAGTAAACTAAGTAAGACTACTTCAATAAGCAACTAAGTAAGAGACAAGTGAATTCTATTCTTAATACAACTATTTCTAATTCACAAAAGGAAATCTATTTAATTGAAAGAAAGAAGAATTAACAACTAACCTTTAATCTATGATAAGCAAACTGCTCTTTAATCTACCAAAGCAAAAGACTATCTATCCTACAACATCAATAAAACTATCTTCTGATCTATGAAATCAAGAAACTATCTTTTAACCTATGAAAACTCAAATATAATGTTGGTGGTTGTGTGAATGTCTCCAGTGTCTTATAATATCTCGATGACACTTGACAACAAAAGATAATTCAAACGATATAAGCTCAACACTGATTTCAATAGCAAAGTGGAAAGTGTGAATTAAACAATCCAGTGAGAATTTAGCCATCACGGAAACAACGTCAATTACTCTGCATATTCATGTGATTATTAACCATCAACAATATAATGAGATTATAATTGTACTCCATGCTTTGTAAGAAAAAATCATAACTACATTCAATCATTAACTAAACACTGTAATTGCAATCTAATTCTAGAAATTGCATAAAATAAAACTATGCTATATCTATTTTAACAATTCAAATTGCAGAAATGAAAATGCTTATAAACAGAAATTAAAACATGATTCTAGCATATAACAAGTAAACTAATGAGTAAATGAATTAACAACTAGTTAAGTGAAATCTAAACAACAATTAAATAGGCAATCTACAAATAAAATCTGAAACTAACCCTATCCATCCACCGAAGCCTCATTTAAAGAAATCATGAAATAAAACTTTGTTCTACTCTATTTCAAACTTTGTTTTAAACTTGATTTCAAAAGCATAAATAAAACACAATCTAACATTTAATTTCACATGGGGTTAGTGTATGAGTTTGCAAACTCGTTCCTACTAACTACAAAATCAATGCATATTAACAAAAACCTTCATACTACCCTGCAAAAGAGAGTTAAAATAGTTAAATTATAACAACAAACTATATAACAAAGAAATAAAAGAACAGTTCATGTACATGAAATAAAAAAAGACATCTAAGCTATGAAATTCTCAAATAAATTCATAGAACAGTTACCAGACTATTAGTGGGCCCCCCAGCAAGTCATGGTCACTTTGCAAATGCACACCACGAGCTCAACAAAATGATTTCACCATTAAAACTTGAAAAACACAGTCTTATATAATTCTGGCAATTGAAAATGGCAAAAACAGAGGAAAAACGTATTTGTCTCTAATCCTCTACTTCTTCTACTACTTAACTATTGTATGACCACCACAGTGGTATTTATAAGATTTACAGACCAAGTGTTTGACCACTGGAGGTTCAAACCACTTATAAAAACAACAAATTACATTAATGGTGCCCTAATTGCCAAAATGGAGCGAGCCAATAATCGCCCTGGCTCAACATCCCAAACTGAGTTGTTAAGAGTTCAATAGCTAGAGGGGGCAAGCACGAGAAAAACCCAAGTTCCTGATTCACCCACCACTGGCCACCAATACCATAACTGCCAAATTGCCCATCGTTTTTGTGCAGGACGAGGTGTTGGACAGAGTGTCAGACGGTGTATCAGATTGAGTACCAGATGGAGTGTCGGACTGAGTGGCGGAAGCATAAACATGATGCGATTTTGCCCTGTAACACCAAAAAATATGAATTAGATCCTTAGAAACATAAAAATGTAATGAATTATACTCAAGATCAATATAAAACACAAATTATACATACCTGGTGTGGATCATAACGTTTTGGCACAAAATTCTTCAAAAAGCTTCTCCAAAACATGAAAAACACATATGTGCATTCGGCAAAAGTATCTAATTACTGTCATAAAACTGATCATATCTTGGGCCCAACATTACCCCCACACTTACGATTTTGCAGATCCCACTGCAAACAAAAAGAAATTACCCTTCGTGACTAGGCTTGTTGAGGAGGATCAGCTTTGGAAGCTTCTCCTTCTTGATGTGAAGACTTTGCCTTATGCCTCTTGTGTTGCTTTAGTTGTGCTTTGAGGATACAATTGGATTTGGTCATCTCATCAACCAACCATTGAAGGGAGTTTACCTTTTCTTGGAGGACTGCATTATCATGATGAAGGTGTGTGTCTATTGTCTTCCTTTCTTCCAACTGTTGGAGAAGATGAGAATTTTTTTTTGTAGCTTCTCAATGGTTGGGGCAGAATCAGTGATCTCGGAGGAAGCCTTAGATCCTGTGAGGGATGTGGACAATCTATTATTCTTAGGATCTATATTTGATCCAGGTGGATATTGGTGGCCACCCATCTTTTCCGACTGGCTCAAAACAGTTTTCTGGCAATTTTGGCAATTTACTATTTTTAGCAGTTTTGAACTTCCGGGGCCATTTTGAGGGCCCAAATGAAGGTTTTTAGAGATCAATGTTCTCAATGATATCCAAAGGAATTATTTAGCCCCAAAAATTAATCTCCTCGACAATACCTTTCCAACGAGCTATCACATGCCTAAAACGGAGATCATATGCAAAAGTTACGACCCCGGGAAGTTGATGTACTCACTTACCCAAACGGGGCCCACGTGACTTTTGGCACTTCATCTCCTAGGGTTAGGTTTTTGTATGTCTAGGGTTTTTGACATTCCTATTTATTGTAAAAATGCCATCATAGCCTCATTGTAACCATCTTCTTGCGAATGTGAGTAGCCGTCACATCTCTTCTCAGAGATAAGTTGCCACCATTCTAGCGAGTCTTTCACTCTATATTTTTACAGTCTCTGTACATTTCTTTCATTAATAGAAATCGTGTATTACTATATATCTGTGTTTATGTTTGAATCTCTGACACATTTATGATATCTTATTGAATATCTTCTATATCTCTGTGCATTTCTTTATTATATCTCCGCTCTCATTTCGTGCCGAAAATAATCCGAATCAAGAGTAGGCATGCGTGAAGTAGGAGTGATATGGGATTGATAAGGAGAGGTAGGTTTTGATTGTGTCTTTATTTGTGTCTCTAATCCATATGTAGAAACTTCCCTAAGTCTCTTGTGTGGGCTCTCAATATCAAATGACACTTGGATAGGATCCGAAGAAGGTGGAGGTTTTGCATAAGGTTTTGTTCTTGTGCTTCAGGTACTCTTTTGAAAGGGTCCTTTACCAAATCGATTGGCTCCCCTCCTATTTGTGGGAATGATGGGAAAGTCGTGTTGAATCACTTCTTGGAGCTTTTTAGGTGTGGGATCAAGAGATATTGAAGGCATCAGGGATTTATCAATAAGCTTCTTTTGATCTTTACTCTTGCTCTTTTTACCCGATGAGGAAGTAGGGATGTCAAAAACCCTTTTGTATTGTTCCAGAAAAGATATGGTTTGTGCAAGAGGGTTTGGATTTCTTGGAGAGAGGGGCTTGGATGGAGAGATAGTTCTTAGGCTAAGTGGCTTTTTTTCGGTCTTAATTGGCAAGTGAGGGTTTGCAAATTGATAGATAAATGCATCCCAAGTTTTCCCCTATTTCTTTTATTCATCTAGAATAAGGAGTTTGATCAAGCCATGGTGAAAGAGGTTGTTGTGGGGGTTAGTTACATTCTTCCTAACTTGAGAGGACATCTTCTCCAAGGTCTTTAGAAAGTAGAAGGGGAAATTCAAAGGTTTGTTGAACTAAAAATGAGCTAGCAATCTGAAATGACAGGATTTGAAAGTGGAATATCTACCTTTGCATGTAATCAACCTTGTGATGATGATGAGAGGGTTGATCAATTCCTCCTTTATCCATTCCCTAGAATATCCTTTTTCTCCTGAAATGTTCTGGAATTCGGGCTTAAAAACCCTGTTATAACTTGAGTGTGGTAGCTGGTGGTTTTTGAACCATCTATCTCCCATTCTTGGAAGCTTCGTGGCTGAAACAATGGACTCTTCTAAGACCTCAAAGGAAAGATACCCTACGCACGTTGTCTTCCCATAGAAACCAAGGGAAAATTGCATGGAGAGGTCATCATCATGGCCCTGCAAGTTAGACAAAAATGGCCCCCAGTCTGCATGCAAAAACACCTCTCTGCATTGTGCAAATTCGGGAATGGAAAAAATATTTGCATAGGAAGAGGGTTCATACCTCTTGGGAATTGTGTTAGAGGTGAAATTCACCAGGCAAGGGTGCGATTGGGCCAAGATATGGCACAAATTGGGCATGGGATGAACGTGATTTGAACAGGGGAAGAAATGGCAGAGGCTGAGCACGATTTCTTAATGCAGGGCAAAGAAAATGGCAAGGTGAGTTGGGATAATAGGTTACCCAGCCCGAATTTGAAAGCGCCTATGGTGGAGTTGGTTGCACACATGTGCACACGAGCTTCCATTTGTGGAAAATTTTGAATTCGAAGGATCGTTTTTGGGGGGAAATGTAATGATGCACAATTATATCAATGTCCAAGTCTTTTGACTTGGATATTTGATCATGAACATATCTAAAGCATCTTCAATTAATTTCCTGTAACCAATTTAATTGAATGTCATTGATTTCTAGTTACCTATAATTTAGGATAGTTACTGGCGTGTAATTCATATGGCACTTTGTTTGACACCTCATACGGCATTTCATACGACACCTCATACGACACTTCATATGGCACCTCTGTGTTAAATACTTTTTCACCTCTTGTAATGGATAGCCTGCAAATTTGAAATGTTTTTGATAATCAAAGTGGTTAATGAGCAGAGGCATAATGCTCCATTGTTGTTGATTTTTCCACCATGCTTCATGAATTCTCATGCATAGGACCTGTAGTGTCAAAAACCTACAATGTATAGGTTATAGCAAGCATAAGACACGTAATGTCAATTTTATAATGTACAACTTGTAATTAGAAATAAACCAATAAGAGTGGTTTGTTAAGTATATGTTCAGTAATTTATAGCACACAAGAGTTTAGCACTTCAAAAATAAAATGACTATTAATGTAATAACCTGTATCATGGAAATAATACAAAAATTCTTGCAAAGATTTATTTCTCTAGGAAATTATCATTTATCATCTCATGAACCCCTCCACCACACCTAAGTATTGTGACACCTCACAATCAAAGGTATAGGAAACCAGTTAGTTCCCCCAATAGCCGAAGATTTATAGTATGTCAAGTGTAAAGATAAATTTCACAAATTGGTATGACGAGATGGTTAGAAAATGGCCCCACCTATAGGATAAGAGATCCTATATATAGATAAGAAGAGGTAGGCAAGAGAGTTTCAAGATAGTATTAGAGTTAGTTCCCATTGGCAAGTTTATGGAGTTCATTAACCTTAGCTTAACCATACATACTTCATGTCAGCTTTGTCTGCAAGTAATGTCGTACATCAGGACAAGTTTAAATTTATTATTTATTTTTATCAGATTACCATCCTCGCTAGGTAGAATACCTCGCTGCCAGCAAGTCTGTTTAGTACTCCGATGGGTTTACCTAGTCATACCACAGGCTGGTACTCATTGCCAGCAGACCTATTCAGTATCCTGGTGGGTTATCCTCTTACACCCTCAGAGACTGGCCCTCCATCTTTTAAGATTTTAGTATAACATTGCTTATGCAAGAAGATGGGGGAAAATTTATGAAAACAACCTTTTTGTTTCTTATAATTTGGATTGTATTTATGTTAGAGGATGACTTTCTATTATATTACTTAGTGATTGTCCCGATGTAAGGGGTACTTAAGTAGACGTGGCCTATCTAAAGATATGATATAATCAAGCTATTTAGTGTGTAGTGGATGGTACCATTGAGAAAGAACAGAAAGGTATCTCTAGGCTCAACTCACTTTCTTATTTTGTAGTTATTGTGATGTTTGCATGACTAACCGCTAATTAGACCTCCTTGCTACTCTTTGATAAAGACACTTTACTCACTTACTTAGGTTTCTTGGAAAATATTGTACGAGATACCTCTAGGCTTGATAGTTATGGTATCACTTCCTTATACAGTGGTGAAGAGTTTCAAGAGAAACTTCTTTAGAATGCCTTAAAAATGAGAATTTTTGCAAAAATATGGCTCATTATAGTAAGTCAATATTCATTTGATGCTTAG
>ML778700.1:847360-870972 GCA_009831015.1 Picea engelmannii
TGGAATGAAGTAGATCAAACATTCCATCATTCTACTACAACATTCTTGAATCAAATACTCTTACTCCTAGTTCTTCATTAGGTTACTTTGTTAACATTTCCTTGTGAAACCACACCTTTCACACTTAATACCATTCCCCATTGGAATTCCATTTTCATTCAGTGACACTTTTCAAGTGAGATATCATTCCAATTCCTCTACATTGGCATCCTACTTCCACTGCGAGCTCTGGTATCCTAAGTGGATTTCTTTCACACTTAAGCTTTGCAACTGCCTACACATTTATACCTTCAAGGCTATGGAGCCTTACTTTTCTTTTTTTTCCTTCTATGCCCTTCAATGACATTTTTAACCTTCTAGCTTCATATCCTATGTGAGGATTCTTTCTTTTGTAGTACCTTATCTAGATTTTGTAAGATTTTTCATGCTTCCATGACTCTAATATCTGATCTTGTTCTTGAATTGATCTGATTATACCTCTAATCCTGCCAAACCTTCTAGCTCGATCATACTGGATTGGTACTTTGCTTGTCGATCATCTAAAGATGCATAAATTATTCCCATATCTTCGACTATTGTAGCCTCTTGGACATTGTGCATAGTCTTCACTCTATCATTTTTGTGTGGGAAATCCTTGTATAGTTGATCTTCTTTGCATCCCCAACATTGGATTGGTAGTCTTCCCCTTTTTCCCAAGGAGTCTTCTTTCTTGTATTCACCCTTAGCATATTGATCTTGATGATTTCTATTAGGCTCATTCATATTGAAGGGAGGTTCGAATCCTTTCCTCCTCTGATCGAACTTCTCCTTCTTCCATTTCTTGAAGACGCATTTTGAACTGATGTGTTTAAACCCCTTAATTCTACAAAATCTTTGTAACTAACCATTTTGTTAGAATTAAGCATATGATAAACACAATTTTCCAAATAATGCTACCGATCCTTTTTCTTCTCAATTCATGAAGAACATATATGTATCAATCTGCATCATATAACACTTCCATGTTATCCCTTAGCTGATACAGAATTTAATTATGCACATGCACTCCCTTCAAACCACTTCCCCAGGTTACCACGACTCAAAACCACGGGCCAAATCCTTCCTAGCCCTTTTTGTGGAGATCGTGTGGTTGAAAATCAATCGAGGGTCGAGATTGGCTATCAACAAGAGCTCCGGGACTCCGACTTCAAGAGTTTGAAACTATCCATACTCTCAACTCTTCTGGAGTGTCAAGTCTCCGGACTGCAAGACCTATTGCAACGTATCATGTCCCAATCAACGGTTAGGATTTCCTTCTTGACTCTGAGTTTTAGATATTTCCCAAGCATGCCTCTCCACAGATATCCCAGAGAGTTGAAATATTGGAGGTCCTCTCCTTCCTCCATGTATCACCTCCCGACCAATGGTGGAGATTAAATTTGGTCTTCAAGAGTTCTCGACCCAAAATTCCCATGCCTTGAATCCTTCGGAGTGTCAAGTCTTGGGACTATGGGATATAATGCCATGTGGCATAAAATAAGGCACAGACATGTGACCCTATCTGACAGGTGACACGTGTCATATAATAACTAGCACGAATGGTCTTTGAAAATCATGAAACACGGTGACACATGCCAAGCATCAAGTGTGTCCATGTCACCCCATGATGGGTGTTCTATATGCACTAAAAACACACTAAAAACCCTCAATTAAATTGTCAACCCGGGGTAAGTAAATTTAGAGTTGTAGCAAAATATATGCCAAGGTAAAAGGGTTGGTAGTAGTATAGTCTAACTAAGGTAGTGGCTATCTAAGGGCTAATCTATTCAAGAAAATCCATCTAATGGTCAAACCCTACTAAGCAATTTTAAACTATGTAACCTAAGTACTTTTGGACCAAGGATCGATGGATAGTTCTAGAAAAACAAGGGAAAACCCTACTTGAAGAAAACTAGTTCAATCATAACAATAACAAAAAGCAACTATTTAAGCATAACAATAAACAAATAGCAACAACAAACTACTTTAACTAGCCTACCTAAATTCAATGAACAACTACCCTACGAAAGAAAGTAAATAAACAAGCAACTATACTATCAAAGAAAGAATAGACAAGTAAGCAATCAACCTATTAAAGAAGGTAAACAACTAACTAACCTAGGATAACTTCTACAACAAGTAAACTAAGTAAGACTACTTCAATAAGCAACTAAGTAAGAGACAAGTGAATTCTATTCTTAATACAACTATTTCTAATTCACAAAAGGAAATCTATTTAATTGAAAGAAAGAAGAATTAACAACTAACCTTTAATCTATGATAAGCAAACTGCTCTTTAATCTACCAAAGCAAAAGACTATCTATCCTACAACATCAATAAAACTATCTTCTGATCTATGAAATCAAGAAACTATCTTTTAACCTATGAAAACTCAAATATAATGTTGGTGGTTGTGTGAATGTCTCCAGTGTCTTATAATATCTCGATGACACTTGACAACAAAAGATAATTCAAACGATATAAGCTCAACACTGATTTCAATAGCAAAGTGGAAAGTGTGAATTAAACAATCCAGTGAGAATTTAGCCATCACGGAAACAACGTCAATTACTCTGCATATTCATGTGATTATTAACCATCAACAATATAATGAGATTATAATTGTACTCCATGCTTTGTAAGAAAAAATCATAACTACATTCAATCATTAACTAAACACTGTAATTGCAATCTAATTCTAGAAATTGCATAAAATAAAACTATGCTATATCTATTTTAACAATTCAAATTGCAGAAATGAAAATGCTTATAAACAGAAATTAAAACATGATTCTAGCATATAACAAGTAAACTAATGAGTAAATGAATTAACAACTAGTTAAGTGAAATCTAAACAACAATTAAATAGGCAATCTACAAATAAAATCTGAAACTAACCCTATCCATCCACCGAAGCCTCATTTAAAGAAATCATGAAATAAAACTTTGTTCTACTCTATTTCAAACTTTGTTTTAAACTTGATTTCAAAAGCATAAATAAAACACAATCTAACATTTAATTTCACATGGGGTTAGTGTATGAGTTTGCAAACTCGTTCCTACTAACTACAAAATCAATGCATATTAACAAAAACCTTCATACTACCCTGCAAAAGAGAGTTAAAATAGTTAAATTATAACAACAAACTATATAACAAAGAAATAAAAGAACAGTTCATGTACATGAAATAAAAAAAGACATCTAAGCTATGAAATTCTCAAATAAATTCATAGAACAGTTACCAGACTATTAGTGGGCCCCCCAGCAAGTCATGGTCACTTTGCAAATGCACACCACGAGCTCAACAAAATGATTTCACCATTAAAACTTGAAAAACACAGTCTTATATAATTCTGGCAATTGAAAATGGCAAAAACAGAGGAAAAACGTATTTGTCTCTAATCCTCTACTTCTTCTACTACTTAACTATTGTATGACCACCACAGTGGTATTTATAAGATTTACAGACCAAGTGTTTGACCACTGGAGGTTCAAACCACTTATAAAAACAACAAATTACATTAATGGTGCCCTAATTGCCAAAATGGAGCGAGCCAATAATCGCCCTGGCTCAACATCCCAAACTGAGTTGTTAAGAGTTCAATAGCTAGAGGGGGCAAGCACGAGAAAAACCCAAGTTCCTGATTCACCCACCACTGGCCACCAATACCATAACTGCCAAATTGCCCATCGTTTTTGTGCAGGACGAGGTGTTGGACAGAGTGTCAGACGGTGTATCAGATTGAGTACCAGATGGAGTGTCGGACTGAGTGGCGGAAGCATAAACATGATGCGATTTTGCCCTGTAACACCAAAAAATATGAATTAGATCCTTAGAAACATAAAAATGTAATGAATTATACTCAAGATCAATATAAAACACAAATTATACATACCTGGTGTGGATCATAACGTTTTGGCACAAAATTCTTCAAAAAGCTTCTCCAAAACATGAAAAACACATATGTGCATTCGGCAAAAGTATCTAATTACTGTCATAAAACTGATCATATCTTGGGCCCAACATTACCCCCACACTTACGATTTTGCAGATCCCACTGCAAACAAAAAGAAATTACCCTTCGTGACTAGGCTTGTTGAGGAGGATCAGCTTTGGAAGCTTCTCCTTCTTGATGTGAAGACTTTGCCTTATGCCTCTTGTGTTGCTTTAGTTGTGCTTTGAGGATACAATTGGATTTGGTCATCTCATCAACCAACCATTGAAGGGAGTTTACCTTTTCTTGGAGGACTGCATTATCATGATGAAGGTGTGTGTCTATTGTCTTCCTTTCTTCCAACTGTTGGAGAAGATGAGAATTTTTTTTTGTAGCTTCTCAATGGTTGGGGCAGAATCAGTGATCTCGGAGGAAGCCTTAGATCCTGTGAGGGATGTGGACAATCTATTATTCTTAGGATCTATATTTGATCCAGGTGGATATTGGTGGCCACCCATCTTTTCCGACTGGCTCAAAACAGTTTTCTGGCAATTTTGGCAATTTACTATTTTTAGCAGTTTTGAACTTCCGGGGCCATTTTGAGGGCCCAAATGAAGGTTTTTAGAGATCAATGTTCTCAATGATATCCAAAGGAATTATTTAGCCCCAAAAATTAATCTCCTCGACAATACCTTTCCAACGAGCTATCACATGCCTAAAACGGAGATCATATGCAAAAGTTACGACCCCGGGAAGTTGATGTACTCACTTACCCAAACGGGGCCCACGTGACTTTTGGCACTTCATCTCCTAGGGTTAGGTTTTTGTATGTCTAGGGTTTTTGACATTCCTATTTATTGTAAAAATGCCATCATAGCCTCATTGTAACCATCTTCTTGCGAATGTGAGTAGCCGTCACATCTCTTCTCAGAGATAAGTTGCCACCATTCTAGCGAGTCTTTCACTCTATATTTTTACAGTCTCTGTACATTTCTTTCATTAATAGAAATCGTGTATTACTATATATCTGTGTTTATGTTTGAATCTCTGACACATTTATGATATCTTATTGAATATCTTCTATATCTCTGTGCATTTCTTTATTATATCTCCGCTCTCATTTCGTGCCGAAAATAATCCGAATCAAGAGTAGGCATGCGTGAAGTAGGAGTGATATGGGATTGATAAGGAGAGGTAGGTTTTGATTGTGTCTTTATTTGTGTCTCTAATCCATATGTAGAAACTTCCCTAAGTCTCTTGTGTGGGCTCTCAATATCAAATGACACTTGGATAGGATCCGAAGAAGGTGGAGGTTTTGCATAAGGTTTTGTTCTTGTGCTTCAGGTACTCTTTTGAAAGGGTCCTTTACCAAATCGATTGGCTCCCCTCCTATTTGTGGGAATGATGGGAAAGTCGTGTTGAATCACTTCTTGGAGCTTTTTAGGTGTGGGATCAAGAGATATTGAAGGCATCAGGGATTTATCAATAAGCTTCTTTTGATCTTTACTCTTGCTCTTTTTACCCGATGAGGAAGTAGGGATGTCAAAAACCCTTTTGTATTGTTCCAGAAAAGATATGGTTTGTGCAAGAGGGTTTGGATTTCTTGGAGAGAGGGGCTTGGATGGAGAGATAGTTCTTAGGCTAAGTGGCTTTTTTTCGGTCTTAATTGGCAAGTGAGGGTTTGCAAATTGATAGATAAATGCATCCCAAGTTTTCCCCTATTTCTTTTATTCATCTAGAATAAGGAGTTTGATCAAGCCATGGTGAAAGAGGTTGTTGTGGGGGTTAGTTACATTCTTCCTAACTTGAGAGGACATCTTCTCCAAGGTCTTTAGAAAGTAGAAGGGGAAATTCAAAGGTTTGTTGAACTAAAAATGAGCTAGCAATCTGAAATGACAGGATTTGAAAGTGGAATATCTACCTTTGCATGTAATCAACCTTGTGATGATGATGAGAGGGTTGATCAATTCCTCCTTTATCCATTCCCTAGAATATCCTTTTTCTCCTGAAATGTTCTGGAATTCGGGCTTAAAAACCCTGTTATAACTTGAGTGTGGTAGCTGGTGGTTTTTGAACCATCTATCTCCCATTCTTGGAAGCTTCGTGGCTGAAACAATGGACTCTTCTAAGACCTCAAAGGAAAGATACCCTACGCACGTTGTCTTCCCATAGAAACCAAGGGAAAATTGCATGGAGAGGTCATCATCATGGCCCTGCAAGTTAGACAAAAATGGCCCCCAGTCTGCATGCAAAAACACCTCTCTGCATTGTGCAAATTCGGGAATGGAAAAAATATTTGCATAGGAAGAGGGTTCATACCTCTTGGGAATTGTGTTAGAGGTGAAATTCACCAGGCAAGGGTGCGATTGGGCCAAGATATGGCACAAATTGGGCATGGGATGAACGTGATTTGAACAGGGGAAGAAATGGCAGAGGCTGAGCACGATTTCTTAATGCAGGGCAAAGAAAATGGCAAGGTGAGTTGGGATAATAGGTTACCCAGCCCGAATTTGAAAGCGCCTATGGTGGAGTTGGTTGCACACATGTGCACACGAGCTTCCATTTGTGGAAAATTTTGAATTCGAAGGATCGTTTTTGGGGGGAAATGTAATGATGCACAATTATATCAATGTCCAAGTCTTTTGACTTGGATATTTGATCATGAACATATCTAAAGCATCTTCAATTAATTTCCTGTAACCAATTTAATTGAATGTCATTGATTTCTAGTTACCTATAATTTAGGATAGTTACTGGCGTGTAATTCATATGGCACTTTGTTTGACACCTCATACGGCATTTCATACGACACCTCATACGACACTTCATATGGCACCTCTGTGTTAAATACTTTTTCACCTCTTGTAATGGATAGCCTGCAAATTTGAAATGTTTTTGATAATCAAAGTGGTTAATGAGCAGAGGCATAATGCTCCATTGTTGTTGATTTTTCCACCATGCTTCATGAATTCTCATGCATAGGACCTGTAGTGTCAAAAACCTACAATGTATAGGTTATAGCAAGCATAAGACACGTAATGTCAATTTTATAATGTACAACTTGTAATTAGAAATAAACCAATAAGAGTGGTTTGTTAAGTATATGTTCAGTAATTTATAGCACACAAGAGTTTAGCACTTCAAAAATAAAATGACTATTAATGTAATAACCTGTATCATGGAAATAATACAAAAATTCTTGCAAAGATTTATTTCTCTAGGAAATTATCATTTATCATCTCATGAACCCCTCCACCACACCTAAGTATTGTGACACCTCACAATCAAAGGTATAGGAAACCAGTTAGTTCCCCCAATAGCCGAAGATTTATAGTATGTCAAGTGTAAAGATAAATTTCACAAATTGGTATGACGAGATGGTTAGAAAATGGCCCCACCTATAGGATAAGAGATCCTATATATAGATAAGAAGAGGTAGGCAAGAGAGTTTCAAGATAGTATTAGAGTTAGTTCCCATTGGCAAGTTTATGGAGTTCATTAACCTTAGCTTAACCATACATACTTCATGTCAGCTTTGTCTGCAAGTAATGTCGTACATCAGGACAAGTTTAAATTTATTATTTATTTTTATCAGATTACCATCCTCGCTAGGTAGAATACCTCGCTGCCAGCAAGTCTGTTTAGTACTCCGATGGGTTTACCTAGTCATACCACAGGCTGGTACTCATTGCCAGCAGACCTATTCAGTATCCTGGTGGGTTATCCTCTTACACCCTCAGAGACTGGCCCTCCATCTTTTAAGATTTTAGTATAACATTGCTTATGCAAGAAGATGGGGGAAAATTTATGAAAACAACCTTTTTGTTTCTTATAATTTGGATTGTATTTATGTTAGAGGATGACTTTCTATTATATTACTTAGTGATTGTCCCGATGTAAGGGGTACTTAAGTAGACGTGGCCTATCTAAAGATATGATATAATCAAGCTATTTAGTGTGTAGTGGATGGTACCATTGAGAAAGAACAGAAAGGTATCTCTAGGCTCAACTCACTTTCTTATTTTGTAGTTATTGTGATGTTTGCATGACTAACCGCTAATTAGACCTCCTTGCTACTCTTTGATAAAGACACTTTACTCACTTACTTAGGTTTCTTGGAAAATATTGTACGAGATACCTCTAGGCTTGATAGTTATGGTATCACTTCCTTATACAGTGGTGAAGAGTTTCAAGAGAAACTTCTTTAGAATGCCTTAAAAATGAGAATTTTTGCAAAAATATGGCTCATTATAGTAAGTCAATATTCATTTGATGCTTAGTAGACAAAAAATTTCAAGTGTAACAATTTTTTGAAGAAATATCCTTGAAATTGTCTATTCCTTGTGAACTAAATACTTAGAAAAATATCTAGAATTGCCTTATTAACAAAATTCAAAAACTATTTACATATGTACAGTAGAAAATTCAGAAATTTTTTCAAGAATAAGGGGGGAATTCCCCATCTACTAAGGTCAATGCCTTGTCAGTTGACATGACCTGTAGAAAATCCTCTTTGGAAATGGGCTTATGATAAAATTTGAGTCAGTGTCCATTTACTATAAAGGAGACTTGTCCATCGTCAATTGTTTTAATTTTTACAGCTCCATTTTCATATACAATGTCTACCTCGTAAGGGCCCAACCACTGGGTGGTGAGTTTTCCTTTGAAGGTTTTGAATCATGAATAAAAAAACAGAGCCCAATCACCAGGTTGGAAGTGTTTCTTCTTAATAAACTTTTCATGCCACTTGCTCCTCTGGTTTTGGACTAATATTGTCCATTGGATGCAATCTTTCCTAATTTCATCCAACTCATTCAATTGTAGGGCTCATTTCTTCTGAGCCTCATCTAAGTTCAATCCTAATTCTACGGAAATATGAAAGGTCCTTACTTGGAATTCTATTGGTAGAAGTACTTGTTTCCCGTACACTAGCTCATAAGGAGTATGCCCAGTGGTATTTCTCCAGGTGGTCTGGTATGCCCACAAAGCCTCTAGGAGCCTATCATCCCAATCCTGATGATGTAATTGAATAGTCTTGGTCAAGATGGCTTCTGGAACTTTGTTTATAGATTCTACCTAACCATTGGCTTGCGGATGGCATGGAGAATATTTATGGTATTTAATCCCATATTTCTCTATTAGCTCTTTCATCAGCTTGGAAGTGAATTGAGTGCCTTGGTCGGTAACAATTTCATGAGGGACACCGAAGTGGGTAAAGATGTCTTCATAGATGAATTCGACAACAGACTTCTGTGTAGCCCTAAATAGGGTTTTTCCCTCTACCCACTTGGTGACATAGTCCATACAAACCAAAATATAGTTATTCTTACGGGACATGGGTGAAATTGGTCCTACAAAGTCAAGGGCCCATTTTTTGAAGGATTCTATCATAACTTGGGCATGCAAAGGAATTTCGTCAGTTGATGTAGGTCTTCCTATCCTTTGGCAACTATCACAACTTCCCACATACTTGGCAACATATTTGAAAATGCTAGGCCAATAATACCCTGAATGTAGCACCTTATATGATGTGTGTTTGTCAGAAAAATGGCCACAACATGGTCCATCATGACAAATTCTTTGTATTTATGGTACCTCATCCTCTCAAATACATCTACGAATAATCAAATCAGGGCCTGTGTGAAAAATTTCATGACCAACCCAAGAGTAATTAGCACTCTGTGTAACAATTTTCCGCTTTTCATGAGGTGACAAATGAGACAGTAACTTCCTAGTAGCCAAATAGTTTTCCATATATGCAAACCATGGGGTATTGACAGAAAGGGAAAAGAGGTGCTCATCTGGGAAACTATCATCTACAGGGATAACATCATCCTCATTTTTTATTCAGGAAATAAAATCAGCTACTACATTATCCATTCTAGGTCAGTCAAGCACAATGATATTAAATTCTTGTAATAATAGGAGCCACCTAGTCACTCGGCCATTAGTTATAGGTTTATTCATGAGAAATATAATGGCAAAATAATCTATATGTACGAATACTTCATAATCGGTAATGTAATGACAAAACTTGTTGATATCATGAACAACTACGAAGAATTCCTTCTCGGTAATTATGTAGTTTAACTCGGCAGGGGACAAGTTCTTGCTCACAAAATAAAGGGCATAGGACTGATGGTCCTCATTCTTCCCTAATACCCCTCCTATTGCGGTGTCAGAGGCATCAGTGGATATATGAAATGGGAGAGTCCAATTGGGCCCTCTAAGAACTGGTGCCACAAACAGCTTAGCTTTCAAGGTTTCAAAGGCAGTTTGACACTGCTCAGTCCAAACAAAATCAACATATTTTATTAACAATCCAAACATAGGTGCAACAATCTTTGTAAAATTTTCAATAAACCACCTATAATATCCGACATGTCCAAGAAATATTCTCACCTCTTTCTGAGTCTTGGGGGGTGGAAGTCTAACAATGACCTCAATCTTTGCAAGATCGACTTTTATCCCTTCAGATGAAACATGATGTCCTAGAACCACTCCCTTAGTCAACAACATTTTACATTTTTCATGGCTTAGAGACAGGTTCATTTCTTGGCATCTGATGAGGACTTTTTCTAAGTTGTCTAAGTCTTCCTGGTAAGTGTTTCCATGTAGACCTCCACACAATCACAAATAAGATTGACAAATATCCCTAATACTTCTCATTGAAATGCGGCAGGAGCATTACACAATCCAAATGGTAAGACCCTATAGGCATAGGTGCCCCAAGGACAAGTAAAGGTAGTGTTGCCCTGGTCATCACTTGCTATAATAATCTGATTGTACCCACTGTACCCATCTAAAAAGGATAAATACTTATTTCCAGACAAGGTATCTAGAACTTGGTCAATGAAAGGGAGAGGAAAGTAATATTTCATAATGGCTTTGTTGAGTTCCCAGAAATCAACACAAATTCTCCATTTCTCGGTCACTTTCTTTGGAACCACTACAAGTGGGGATACCCACTTACTATCGGAGATGGGATAAATGAATCTGACATTTAACAACTTTTGGATCTCCTCCTTGACTATATATTTGAGTGTTGGGTTCATCCTTCTCTGGGGTTTCCTAACAGGTGTTACTTCCCCTTGGGTATATATGTGATGGATGCATCTGTTAGGGTGTATACCCTTCAAGTCAGTGTATTCCCAGGAAAATTCTCCTAATTGTTCTTTAAGGATATCTACTAACTGTTTTTTATGGTCTTTATCTAGCCCAGAGTTTATATGTAAAAATTTCCCTGGACTAATCTCATAGGGCATAGTATAAGACATGGTAGACTCATCTATATCAAAGATAAAAGATGTCAAAGACAAAATGGATGGGTCCAATTGTTCTTTAAATTATTCCCCAAACATGTACTCAAATTTGGGAAAAGACTGTGGAAAATCCACACATGTGATAGCAGAAATAAACTGGTTTAGCACATTTTTTGTTGTATACTCTTGAAGTGCCTAGGCATGGTCACTTGGAAATATGAGTTCTTCCCATTCCTCATTCTAGTATGGACATTCAAGCAACCATAGATTCTCCATAATAGGTTGATATGGAGGGTAAATGGTGAGCTTATGGATAGAGAGACCATTTGAGATGGTCATTTCCCCTTCTCTACAACCAATAAATGCATCGGTTGTGGCTAGCCAAGGTATTCCCAAATGAAGGGATGGCCTTTGGCAGGATCCTTTTAGTGAATGACAAGAAAATATATTGGGTACTTCAACAAGGCTAAAGTAACCATGATATCGTCTAAAATTACTTCAGGTATAACCCTAGTCTTATCTGCTAATTCCAAAATGGTTGGGGTAGGCCGAAGAAGAGGTTGTAAGTGTAATTGTTCCAAGGTAGTAGCAGCCATAACATTAATGAATGCCCCTAGGTCTATGAGTGTGTTTCCAATGGAGACCTCATTAATGGTTATGGTCACTATGGGGTTTCCTGGGTTCCCATATTTTTCTAGTTTTGGCTACTATGATATGTACTCAGAAAGTCCTCCTACCAAATGTACTGTAGGAGGGTCCTTTTTCTTCCTACCTAGCTTCTTAATACACAATTCTTTGACTAAATTATTGTAGATTGGAATGTCTTTAATGGCTTGAAGCAGGGTAATCTTGACACAAATATTCTTCAATTCATTCAAGATGTCAACTTCTGGTCGGGTGGTAGGTTTCTCGATTACCAATCAGTCTGGATAAGGAGGGACCTTCATAATTTGTGAAGGTTCATTTTGGGGAAGTTTGGGTTCTTGGTTCTTTGGGATAATAACATCTTCCCACCTAGTGTCATCCGTGGGTTGTTTGGTGGTTTCTTCTTCTTCTTCCTAGATGACTACTGAAGGTATCTGCCTATCCAGAACTTTTCACGATCTTAGTTGAATTTCCTGTAATGGAACATCAGTGATAACATATGTCGGGAATGACTGCATCTCAACATTGTGAAGAGGTTGAGGGGGATTATTATTGGGATTCGGAACTAGTTGTTCCGGTAATAGTTTTGGTTTCAGGGAGCTTTCATTTTGGTATAGCAGCGGTTGTTGTTGTGGAATAGGAGGTAAAGGTGGTGGAACAAAACCTGGAAGAAGTTGTAGAGTGTTTGGTGGGAACTAAGGATAAGGATGGTTGGACATAGAGATAGGTGGAGCTTGAGGGTTTCCTTGGTTATGTCCTCCTCGCCATCCTTGAAGCCAAGGATGTTGGTACTGAGTAGACCAGTTTTTCCAACCTGGTGAGTTCCATTGTTGTTGTTGATAATAGGGTGGAAATTGAAATTGTAGATATGGGTATGTGGGTTGGTTCCTAGGCTGCCATGGCCTCCTAGGTGCATAAGAAGACTCCCCAGGATATCCACTCCTACAGATGGCTAATAAACTAGGAAATGATGGAAATTTCTCAATTGAATGGTCTTCTGTACAGAATCCACAAACTGAAATGTTATCTAATGGGCATTTCCTTGAGGAATGCTTCCTCCTGCATCTTGGGAAATATATGCTCATTGCTGCATTTTCCTCCTCCTGTTTCTTTTTTATTTTTAGGGTGTACAACTAGGAACCTATTGTGCTTAATATATCTTTCTTGAATTTTTCTAAAAGGTTCCCTATCTTTGCTCTTGTGATACCACCTGAACTAACTTGTTTTAATTTTCTACTATAAGGGTCCTGGACATTCTTCCATGTTTTGGCTCTACTCCTTGAGTAATTTTTACACATTTCACATATTTCGGAAAATGGTCTATTTGAGATGTCACCTGATTCCATCAGGTTAAGCATCTCTAGATATTCTTATGAAATTCCCTTAAGGAAAAGAGTCCTAATTGCATCCTTTCGGAGGTCATGGTATTTTGACTTATGGGAGATATAACCAAATCTTTCCATATAATCTTCGAGGGTCTCGTCTTCTAACTGTTGTATTTTAAAGATGTCATTACGAGATTCCTTGGTCTTGCAGTAGTCTTGGTACTTTTTAAGAAAGATATCCTTCATGGCTTCCCAATACCTAATATTGTATTCTCCCAACCCCATGAACCATCTTAGTGCACAGTCTTTGAGGGTGGAAGGAAAGAGTTTTAGTTTCTAGGCATCTTGTACATAGTTGTAGCTTCTACACAAGATGTCAAATTCAAATAGGAAGGTGCCTGGATCTTCACTGGTTTTACCATAAAAGGTAGGCAGTGCTGAGAGAGGAATATTCTTCATCTTGACATTTGGAGTGGTGTCTAAAATCGGAAACCCGAAGGTAGGTTCGGTTTGTTTTCTAGTTTCTTCTTCCTCCCCGTGTCTTACATTGTTATGGTCCTCCTGATCATCTATATTGTATTGGTTTCCAAAAAGAGAGTACCTAGGTGGTTTTATATTTGAATAAAACAAGTTTTCCCTTTGATGGAAAGGTCTTCCTACGGATTGGATGTCTAGGACTCTACTCGAGCCAGTTGAGACTATTGGTGCCAAATTTTTTGTGTCAGTTTGAGAGATAATTACATTGGTTGAACTACCAAACAAAATATTCACCTATTCAGGGTCTATGATGTCCTCAAAATTAGGATCCCCTAGTGGTGGTGTAAAAGAAAAGGCTATATGGTTTGGTTCTGTGGAAGGCTCGAGTGGTCTTGCCTCCTGTCCCAATATGATTGATGCTTCAATTTCTTGTTCTATAGTGCTCTCTGTGTTAGTCTCTTCAGAGACTATTTTAGCTCATTGAGTTGAGCTAACTCCTTTTTTTCGGTATCGGACTGAAGAATTTATAACTGGAATGTTCCTTCCCCCAAAAATATCACAAGGAACCTTGGTTGAAAGGTTTTGTTTAGATTTAATGTATCTACCTTTTGGATCTCTAGGTCTATTCATGAAAGAAAACAAAAACAAAAAGAAAAAATATCATTGGGTTTGGGGGAGCCTGCAATAGTAGATGCGCAGGTTCTTACCTCTCGTCTTAAAGTTCCCCTACCACCAATCTAATGCTAAGGTCTAGGAATGATCTATTTCCTAACTACTTCCTACCTTGAGACAACTCCCTGGCAATGGCACCAAAAATGATGTGTGTTCTATATGCATTAAAAACAGACTAAAAACCCTCAATCAAATTGTCAACTTGGTGTAAGTAAACTTAGAGTTGTAGAAAAATATATGCCAAGGTAGACGAGTTGGTAGTATTATAGTCTAACTAAGGAAGTGGCTATCTAATGGATAATCTATTCAAGCAAAGCTATCTATTGATCAAACCCTACTAAGAAACTTTAAACTATGTAACCTAAGTACTTGTGGACCAAGGATCAATGGATAGTTCTAGGAAAATAAGGGAAAAATCTGCTTGAATCAAACTAGTTCAATCATAACAATACGCAAAAGCAACTATTTAAGCATAACAATAAACAAATAGCAACAGTAAACTACTTTAACTAGCCTACCTAAATTCAATGAACAACTACCCTATGAAAGAAAGTAAATAAACAAGCAATTATACTATCAAAGAAAGAATAGACAAGTAAGCAATCAACCTATTAAAGTAGGTAAAAAACTAACTAACCTAAGATAACTTCTGCAACAAGTAAACTAAGTAAGACCTAGGATAACTTCTACAACAAGTAAACTAAGTAAGACTACTTCAATAAGCAACTAACTAAGAGACAAGTGAATTATATTCTTAATACAACTATTTCTAATTCATAAAAGGAAATCTATTTAATTGAAAGAAAGAAGAATTAACAACTAACCTTTAATCTATGATAAGCAAACTGCTCTTTAATCTACCAAAGAAAAAGACTATCTATCCTACAACAACAATAAAACTATCTTATGATCTATGAAAGCAAGAAACTATCTTTTAACCTATGAAAACTCAAATATAGTGTTGGTGGTTGTGTGAATGTCTCCGGTGTCTTATAATATCTCGATGGAACTTGACAAAAAAAGATAATTCAAGAGGTATAATCCCAATACTAATTTCAATAGCAAAGTGGAAAGTGTGAATTAAACAATCTAGTGAGAATTTAGCCATCACAGAAACAACGTCAATTACTTTGCATATTCATGTGATTATTAACCATCAACAGTATAATGAGATTATAATTGTACTCTATTCTATGTAAGTAAAATTCATAACTACATTCAATCATTAACTAAGAATTGTAATTGCAATCTAATTCTAGAAATTGCATAAAGTAAAACTATGATATATCTATTTTAACAATTCAAATTGCAGAAAGGAAAATGCTTATAAACATAAATTAAAATATGATTCTAGCATATAACAAGTAAACTAATGAGTAAATGAATTAACAACTAGTTAAGTGAAATCTAAACAACAATTAAATAGGTAGTCTACAAATAAAACCCATAACTAACCCTATCTGTACACCGAAGCCTCGTTTAAAGAAAGCATGAAATAAAAATATGATCTACTCTATTTCAAACTATGTTTTAAACTTGATTTCAAAAGCATAAATAAAACACAATCTAACATTTAATTGCACACGGGGTTAGTGTATGAGTTTGCAAACTCGTTCCTACTAACTACAAAATCAATGCATATTAAAAAAATCCTTCATACTAACCTACAAAAGAGAGTTAAAACAGTTAAATTATAACAACAAACTATATAACAAAGAAATAAAAGAACAGTTCATGTACCGGAAATAAAAAAAAAAGACATCTAAGCTATGAAATTCTCAAATAAATTCATAGAACAGTTACCAGACTACTGGTGCCCCCCCAAACAAGTTGTGGTCACTTCTCAAATGCACACCACGAGCTCAAAAAAATGATTTCACCATTAAAACTTGAAAAACGCAGTCTTATATAATTTTGGCAATTGAAAATGGAAAAAACAGAGGAAAATCGTATTTGTTTCTAATCCTCTACTTCTTCTACTACTTAACTATTGTATGACCACCATGGTGGTATTTATAAGCTTTACAGACCAAGTGGTTGACCTTTGGAGGGTCGAACCACTTCTAAAAACAACAAATTACATTAATGGCGCCCTAACTATCGAAATGGAGCAAGCCAATAATCGCCCTTCTCAACAACCCAAACCGAGTTGTCAAGAGTTCAGTAGCTGGAGGGAGCAAGCACGAGGAAAACCCATGTTCCTGATTCACCCACCACTGGCCGCCAATACCATAACTGCCAAATTGCCCATCGTTTTTGTGCGGGATGAGGTGTTGGATGGAGTGTCGGACCGGGTACCGGATTGAGTACCAGATGGAGTGTCGAACTAAGTGTTGGAAGCAAAAACGTGATGCGATTTTTCCCTATAACACCAAAAAATGTGAATTATATCCTTCGAAACATAAAAATATAAGTAATTATACTCAAGATCAATATAAAACACGAATTATACATACCTGGTGTGGATCATAATGTTTTGGCACAAAATTCTTCAAAAATCTTCTCCAAAACATGAAAAAAAAATATGTACATTTTGCAAAAGTATCTAATATTGTCATAAAACTGATCATATCTCGTGCCCAACACCCTAGGTGACATCAGCAGGCCATGTCACTCCAGTGCCTCTTGACTTCAGGACTTCGGAACTTCAGATCTTCGGCAGACTTATCCACACTACACCACAAATCCCCCAAACACCAATCTATCAAACCAGTTGATTTGAAGACACGTGTCCTCAAACATGAATGATATAGATTTACTCCGAGGATTTGGGACTTCATAGCTTTTTGCTTCTGAACACCACCACAAGCCCAGACTGTCGAACGCTAAATTTACAAACCCTTCTTAATCTTCGAACACATGTCCCCGAATGTGAAGGGTCCATATTTTCTCTGAAGTTTGTGACTTCGGAGGTTTTCTTTGTCAAGAAAAGAGAAAACTTCACCACAATCTACCGATCTCCAACCATCGTCTCTCAACGATCAAATATTTTCCTTGGTCGATCTTCAACCCTTCACCCAATTCGACGACCCCCGACCATCGATCGTCGGTGATCGGAGATTTTCCTACATGCAACATGAGGGCTCGCTTCTTCAGTAGTGTCAATCCTTCGAACTGCCATGAGATCTATGACTCACACTCCTCCCACAGCCAACGACTGTGATTAAATTTGGCTTCAGCTTCGAGGTTTCTCGCTCCAGATGACCCCCATACTCCTGAATACTTGCTAAATCTGATGATCCTAAACACTCCTGAAATCCACCGCTCCATCTAACGGTCAACGAGACTTCGAGACTCCAGCCTTCAGCAGTTCAAGCTTTGCATGCCTACCAAGATCGTCGAAGTGAAAAATTTAGGAAGTATTACCCTTCATGCTTGGCCTCGATCGACGACTGACGATCAAAAATCTAGATCTGGCGACTGGTACTTAACCTTTCCCATCTTATGGTTTTTCCTTCATCAGACGACTCCTACTCACCATCACTCTGATCCAACGATACAGATCTCTCTTGATCCCACAGTGGTGATCACTCATGAATTCAAAAGGGACAGTCATGATCCTTCATTCCCTTACAAAGGATCTTCGACGTTCTAGCTTCTACGCGGAATCGACAGTGCCATTCCTCTAGTTATTTTCAACTTCAAGTTCATAAATTGATCGCAACCACGAGACTTTGACCAATAGATTCGATCCATACAGGCCCGATGTTTCAACCATTAGCTCTGATACCAATCTGTAACATACCCAACCATCCACATGCCAGGGTACGCCAATTAAACAAGTTGCACCACACCCAGCCACCAGCAGGCGGGGCATGCTACAGTCCCAAGACTCAGTTCTCTGAACGGATCTCGAATTCTAACAACATTTAATCCAAAAACAAACATGAAATAACTACATGCATTAATCAAGATCCATGACACAACATAAAAGAGATAAACAACGTGCCATGCACAACAAATAGCCAGCAGACAAGCACATTGAAAATACATATATCATAGATAATTAAATACACAGCCGAAATAAACATTACACATAAAACACAAAGAGCACTTATCTTTGAAACTAAACATTCACCAATTGGATACAGACCAAGGACATTCCTCCCAAGCATAGACATCGTTGTTCATTTACTCTCAACAACAGGTCACCCCCGAGCCAGGGCTATGAATCCACAAGGATGGGTCCTAGGCCAAGTCTAAACACACAGCAGTTGGCTAAGTAACTCTCAAGTTTCTCAAGCTCAACAAATCTTAATTTTCATCTCTCTTTCCCCCTCAGCCTGTACAACCCCAAGAAATGAACACCTTTATCTATCATGCAATCCCTGAGGTTGTTCCATTTCTCTCCAGGGCTCTAGTGCTACTAGTCAGTAAATATCCCTACTGGAAACTCCATGGACTCTCAGATGTGGACAATTCCATTTGAACTACCATCAAGCTCATGCACACAAGCATACATTCTGCTCCTAGAATGATCAGTAAATCATTATAGCCATTTAACGATGGGTCTCCTCTTTTTTAAATTTGTTTCTGTGCTTAACCCAAGAGCACACGAACTAGTAGTAGTGAGTGAAGAGGAAGAAGAACAAGGGAGAAGAAGCACATCGGGGAACAAGAAGAAGCGAACCCAAGCAGCCCCCAAGGAATGTTTATATAATCACAAGAACCAAGAACCACATGGCCTCCCCCAATAATCTTATGTAACCACTTTTCTCCATAAAATAAATTATGAGTAAATAAATAATAATAAAAAGACTTAGCCCCTCAAGCCCCCTCTCTCACGGAATCATATCCCCCTATCTCTTTCGTCCTTGTTCGTCTTGTATCCAGCGATGTATTTTTATTAATATGTATGAAGTATTACATTTCCTAGGCACTCTGGCCCCTTTTCAACTTTACCGGCTCACCAGCCTAAGTCATATTTACATAATACATTATATTTCATAAGGTTTAGAACTAGGATGTTACATAACCATGGTGATGTGTCTTATTCAATTCAAATCATGACATGTATTAAACTTGTAAAGATAAAGGAAATGATGAAAAAGAAATAGGAAGATGAAAACAAATTAAAATGACTCAACACACCATTTAAAAGAAACTAAGCAAGAATTAGGTTGACATATGGATGGGATGATGAGGAAAATAAGGATTTTAGATTGGATCAAACTAGGGATAACACTTCCTTGTGAGGTGATAAGAACAACAAATTATGTGCCTTAGTTCTTTATTTCTTTCCCCACCTGCTACCAATCACTCCTACTATGTTTACCAGCCCCGTTACGTGTCTTATTTCAACTGAAACTCAAATCTGCAGCTACACCTCAGTTCCTTTATTGGGTTATGGTGTTTTTATTCAAGCTAAAGTATTAAATCAAACTAGAAATTAAAACAACTATTGTATAGAACAAACCACCTCTAGTCCATCAGGAAAAATAATGATTTAGGAAGCGCCCATTAACTGGGCCTCCAAAGATCTTAGTATCATCAATATTTTGCAATATAAATGTATTATTATCCAGAACTTTGACCACTTTGAATGGACCAAACCAAAGGTTATTGAAATTAACATGCTTGGGTTTGTCCTCCCTCCTTTTTGGTTTTCTTATCAAAGGAATCCTTGACCTTGCTCTGGGAAGCCCCAGTATTTACATTCAATGCTTCTCTCCTTTGTTGCACTTCAATAATCTAAAAAGATCTCCTTTGGATTTCATTAGGCTCTTCCACTTCCCCATGCAAGAATTTTAACACTGGTATACCAAGTTGGGTTGGAAAAACAACATCTACCCCATAAACTAGATGAAATGGAGAGGTTCCCGATGACTTCTTGGTGTTGATCATGTTATCCCATAAGGCATACTTAAGCTTGGAATACCATGATTTTTTATTTTCATCCAACAACTTATTGATGATCTTGATGAGGGTCTTATTTGATGACTCATCCAACCCATTTCCCTATGGGTAATGTGGTGTAGAATTTGTTAGGATAATGTTGTAATTCCCACATAATTCCATCATGGCCTTGGAGTTGAATGCTTGGGCGTTGTTTGTTACTAAATTCCTAGAGAATCCAAGCTTGGCAAAGATGTTTGACTCCAAGAAGTTCATGATCACTTTATCAATAGCATTCATGGTAGGAACAACTTCAATCCACTTTGTGAAGTAGTCAGTAGCAGTAAGAATCCACTTTTTTTGTCCAATGGAGGGTGGTTTTATCTCACCTATCAAATCTAAGCTCCACTGTTGAAATTGGCCACTTGAAGTGATGGGTTTTAGGGGTAGTGAGAGCAATTTTTGTTTTCCAACAAATTTCGCTAACATTATTCACAAGCTTTGGTTGTGGTAAACACATCAAAACAGATGGTGGGAAAATAGTATCCAACTATTAGAACTTTGAGGGTTGTATCTTTTCAATGTTGGTTCCCTCCACAAACTCTTCTATGCATATCTGTTATGACCTGTTTTGACTCACCTTCATCTAGACATTTTATCAAAATACCAACAGGGTCTTTCCAATATAAACTCTGATTTAAAATGCAGTATTTTATAGCTCTCAATTTAAGAGACCTAATTTTGGATTTCTCTAATTCTAGTGGACATTATAGGTGCTACAAGAAATAAACAATATCTTTGTACCAAGGTGAAGGAGAATACTAGACAAGTACTTGCATGGTTCCCTTCCCAGCTTGCATCATTAGAGTATCTAAATGGTTAAATCTATGGTGCAATTCCAATTCTTTGTAGTTTGAATCACATAACATTTCTTCAAGGCCCTACCCCTTGATCATATTAGTGGGATTTATGTGCAGTTCATATTCTAAAATTTTGACTATCCACTTGCCCCTGTTCCCTTCATTGCCTAGCTAGAAAAGAATTTCCTTCACATTGTTGCTAGAAACATAAGATTTTATGCTGGACTGAAGAATATAAACCCTGAAGGCCTTCAAGGATTTTACTAATGCATAGGAATGCTTCTCCAATATGTCATATTTCAATTCATCCTTCCTAAGTTCTTTTTTAAATAAGGCAATGGGATGCTCATGCTCTTGATCATTCTTTTGCAACAATACACCAATAATATTCTCCTCAGAGGAAAAGGAGAAGATCATGAATTCTTTGGAATAGTCTAGACTAACCAAAACATGGGCTTCAATCAGAGCCTTCTTAATCCTCTAGAAGGATGATCTAGCTTCATGTGACCATTTAATATCAACATTTTTTTCAGCATGTTAGTAATAGGCTTGATGATCTCACGAAAGTTTAGCACAAAATGCCTCAAAAAAAAAAAAATCCTATGAAAGATTGGATGGACTTCTTATTTCTAGGGATGTTAATTTTATAGATGGAATCCACGGTTTCTCAGTCTATATTTATCCGCCCTACATATATAATGTGGCCTAGGAGCTTGCGTTATAACATAGAAAAATGAGATTTTTTGGGATTCAAAGAGATTCCATACCTTCTACATTTTTGAAAGATTTTCTCTAGGTGTTGTAGATGTTCATAATCATATTTTGAGAAGATGGTGATATCATCAAGATATAAAACCATGAACTTATATTTCTCCCCGAAATATGTAATTTCCATGTCCCTTTGAAAGGTGGACCTTGCATTCATCAAGCCAAAGGTGATCCAGGGGATAAAAAAATGCTCAAAAATCAAAGTGCTCGGATTTGCTTGAAAATAGATTCATTGTGTAGATCTCATCTTCACGATCCCAATGCAACCTGAATGGGATAAAACTAAGTTCGTATGAGAGAGATATCATGTTATGTCCATTTTCCCAAACATGCAAAATGTTGATTATACAATCTGTACAGGCCACGTGGAAGTTGACCATATGACCGTACAGGCTGACGTGGATAGGTGACGTGTCAAGCGATTTGGCATCTGCATTTCCAAGTGGTGGATGTGGAACAATCCTATTATGACATGTGGAATGTCTTGTGATGAATGAAAGGGTACCATGGGGCCCAGCCAGGGGCCACCACATGGCACCCCCTTTTTGTAGTGTACAATTTTTTTGAAGTCCGCGGGGATCAAACTGGGGACCTCCGAAAAGGAAAGATTCTTCACACAAACCGGGCCACCATCCCAACCCCACATGATTCTTAACCACTATACATTAAAACGTTTATTTAAGTTTTAATTGAATTTTGGTTCAGGCAAAAACGGGTCGAGGCCTAGCCCTAGCCCATGGACATAAGATTTACCACATGACCATATGCATGGGGAACCAACGGTTAATCACGATAGGTGTGGGTTTTAGGTTGGCTCTAGGCCACATGGGGGCCATGCGACCAGGATATCCATGGGACAAGGTGCTAACCTTCCTAACGGTGCCACAATTTCACCCAATTTTTGGAAGGTGCATGGTGGGGCTTTAGGAATGGGAAAACAACGAGATCCAGGTGCAGTCACACAGAGGTTTTTTGGTGAGCAGAGATAACAAGTTGTTGGGAAAATTTCTAAGAAGTGTATTTTTCTCAATTTTTGGCCAAACCAGGTGTAGAAAGAGCCCAACTAGGGGGTTTTGCACATTCTAGAGCCATTGGAGCCATATATTTTCCATTATGAGCATTTTAAAGCACTTATTTTAATAATTTGAGCATATAATGAAAATGATCCATTGGAAGTTGGACCAGGAGATGTATCCCAAGAGAGGGGTGAACTCCTTTATCATTTTGTTGTGTTATGTACTTGATTTGATGGTTGTTTATGACTGTTTATGTTGTTCATTTTAAGTAAAAAATCATTAAGTTTATGTTCTTGCAACTTGATCCAATTTCCTAAGACACATAAATATTCCACTTGCAAATTTGTATACACAAACCTTTTTCATTTTCAGATCAAGTTGGTATTGGGGCAAAGGTTTTTGAAGGTTTGAATGTTTGTAAGTGTTTTGTTTTCTGATGCTTACAAGGTTGAATCTCACAAGAAGAGAAGGACATCTTGTAGAACCAAGTTCTCAACTTTGAAGAAGGATAAAAGTACATTCACCTCAAGCTTCAAGGAGGAATTCACCAAGTATGGCTCATGAGGAGAGTCATGAAATTCCTATTTCAGAATATGAAACTGTTAGCGATATTTCTTGTAAGGGGGTTAGAATGCAAAAGAATGGGTTAAAAACCCACTTATCCTAAGTTTGGAATGCAAGCGCGCCCGTGGTAAACAACAAGTGGATCTGGACGACAGAAATCAAAGCGCCCGGATCAACGGCGCGAGGGCGATTCCAGACCCCCCTCCCCGCCTTTCTACCTTTAAGCGGAGGGG
>ML778700.1:882589-892738 GCA_009831015.1 Picea engelmannii
TCCTGCTACATTCATGAGAGTTATGAATGGTGTTTTAAGGCATTTTCTTGATGATTGTGTAATTGTCTACTTGGATGACATACTTATATTTAGAAAATATTGTGAAGAGCATGTTATGCATGTAAAGAAAGTTTTAGATGTCTTGAAGAAATATTTTTTTTTTTTAAGATGTCTAAATGTGAGTTTGGAAATACCTCACTTGTCTACTTGGGACATATTGTTGGAGGAGGATAATTCAAAATAGATCCTTCAAAGGTCAAATTCATTTTGGATTGGCCCAAGACCAACAATGTAACAAAGGTAAGAAGCTTTTTTGAAGTAGCCCAATATTGGAGAAATTTTATTGCTAACTTCTCTTCAATTGTAGCTCCATTACATGAAGTGGAAAGCATCAAGAAAGTTTTCCAATGGGGAGTAAAGCAACAAAAATATTTTTATGCATTGAAGGAGAAGATTAGTTCAACGCCAGTTCTTTCACTTCCTTACTTGAGACAACCATTTGAGATACAAATAGATGCAAGTAACTATGCCATGGGAGAAGTCTTGTTGTAACATGGTAAGCCCATTTGTTTTCATTCTGAAACTTTTAATGGTGTTGTGATTAATTATCCTGCATATGATAAGGAGTTATATACATTGGTGCAAAGTGTGAAAAAATGGAAACATTATTTGTTGGGAAAATAAACTATTATTCACACAGATCATCAACCATTGAAATACTTGTAATCACAAACGAAGATACAACAAGCAAGGAACTTTAGATGGATGGGTTTTCTACAACAATTCCACTTGGTTACCAGGTATAAGAAAGGAATTTATAAAAAAGTTGTTGATATGATTTCTAGGCCTATTATTAGTGCTTCCGTTATTCTTATGCATAATTCTACTATGCATGAGAGCTATGTTGAACAATATGCTTTAGATGTTAATTTTAAAGTGGTTTATGCAACTTTTTGTCATTCTAACCAAGTTGAGGAATTGGATTATCATGTGCATGATAAGATTTTGTATCATATTGGCAAGCTATGTATTCCACGGGGTGAAAGAGTCAACATCATAAGGTAAGCACATTCTTCTCTTATTGCTGGCCACTTTGGTGTAGGCAAGACAATGGCTAATTTGCAAAGGTATTGCTATTGGCCTAAAATGAATGAAAGTGTTTCAAGATATGTAAGAGGATGTTCTTTATGTGCTACAAGTAAGTCTAGCAATAGAAAGTTGGGATTGTATACTCCACTTCCAGTTCCTTCTCGTCCTTGGGAAATCATTTCCATGGAATTTGTAGGAGGTTTACCTATGTCTAAAAAGAATCATGATTATATTTATGTCGTGGTTGACCGTTTCAGAAAAATGTGTATTTTTATGCCTTGTAAGAAGTAGGTTACAGCTGAAAAAATGGCACAAATGTTCTTTCAACATGTATGGGTACATTTTGGGTTTCCCAAATCCATTATTTCTGATTGGGATTCTCGATTTATTGGGAAATTTTGGTCAAGCTTATGGGAACTCATGGACACCAAATTGAAAAAGAGAACAATATTTCATCCACAAATTGATGGTCAAATAGAAGTGGTGAATAGAACAATAGTACATATTCTTCATGTTTATTGCAATAAACATCCTAAGCTTTGGGATGAGAACCTACACTACATTCAACATGCTTATAATTGGGCTAGACATTCATCGACTCAAACATCTCCATTTGAGGCATGTTTTAGTTATTTTCCAAAATATCCTTTAGATTTCATCTTTGGGAAGGATATTTCTATTGATGGTCATTATGACATTGATAGAGAAAAGAAGTTCATTGAACAAATTCAATTGGTGCATCAAATGGTACAAGAACAGTTGGAAAAATGCCAAGCCAAGTACAAGACAAGACATGACAAGCATCGTGTTGATCGCAGTTTCCAAGTTGGAGATGAAGTTTGGCTCTACATTAGAAAAGAGAGGCTTAAAGGAGAAGGTAAAAAGATGAAACCAATTAGATATGGACGTTTTAAGATTCTTGAAAATATTGGTAACAATGCCTTCCGTTTGGATTTGCCTCCTTATATGCAAATGTATGCAATTGTTAATGTTGAGAATTTGAGATTGTATGAGACTCCTTTGATTGATTATCAAGGAGAGCATGTTCATATTCCTTCCATAGATGAATTATCACCAAAATATCTTTCAGAATTGCATGAGGATACAATCCTTGACAAAAAGATAAGAAATTCAAAATGAGGGAATGTGGAATACCTTTGTGTTGGTCTCAAAGGCAAAAAACCAAGAAAAGATAAATGGATTGAGGTTTGAAAGGTGAGGGAACTGTACCCTCATCTTCAAATTGAATGAAAGTAGTCTTCTGGAGGTCCAAAATCTTCCCAATGGGGAGGAGTGATCCAAGGGATAAAAAAATGCTCAAAAATCAAAGTGCCCGCATTTGCTCGAAAATGGATTCATTGTGTAGATATCGTGCTCACGATCCCAATGCAACTTGAATGGGCTCAAAAAAAGTTCGTATTAGAGAGATATTGCATTATGTATGTTTTACCAAACATGCAAATTCTAATTGTACAGTCTGTATAGGACATGTGGCAGCTGACTGTACAACCGTACAAGCTGACATGGATAGGTGATTTGGCAGTTGAGTTGGAAAGTGGTGGACATGGACCAATATTGGTCTGACACGTGGGATGTCTTGTGGTGAATGAAAGGGTGCCACATGGCACCCCTTTTGTTGTAGTGTAAAAAAATTTTGAAGTCTGCGGGGGTCAAAATTGGGAACTCTGGAAAAGGAAGAGTCTTCACACAAGCCAAGTCACCATCCCTCCCCCACATGAGTCTTAACCACTATACATTAAAACTTTTATTTAAGTTTGAATTTAATGTTGGTTAAGGTGGAAAAGGGTCAGGGCCTAGCCCCAACCCATGGACAAAAGATTTACCACATGGCCATACATGTAGGGAGCCAATTGTTAAGCATGACAGGTACTGGTATTAGGTCAACGCCAGGCCACATGGGGTCCATGAGTGTGGGATCTCCGCCGGACAAGGCACTAACCTCCCTAACGATGCGGAAATTTCACTCAATTTTAGGAAGGCACATGGTGTTGGGTTTAGGAACGAGAAAACACACAGAGATAGGTGTAGTCACACAAAGGAATTTTGGCTAACAGAGACAACAAATTATTGGGAAAAACTTCCAGGAAGTGTATTTTTCTCAATTTTTGGCCAAACTAGGTGCAGGAAGAGCCTAGCTAGGGTTTTTGGACATTTTGGAGCCATTGGAGCCATGTATTTTGCATTCTGAGCATTTTAAAGAATTGATTTTAACACTTTTATAATATAGCGAAAATGATCCATTGGAAGCTAGACCAGGAGATGTAGCCCAAGAGACGGGTGAACTCCTTTATCATTTTGTTGTGTTATCTTCTTGTTTTGATGGTTGTTTGTTTATGTTGTTCATTTAAAGTAAAATATCATTAAGTTTATGTGCCTGCAACTTGTTCCAATTTCCTAAGACACATACATATTCCACTTTCAAATTTGTATACATAAACCTTTTTCATTTTCAGATCAAAAGGGCATTTTGTCATACATGAGTGTGCCCCATGGGGTAGTGAAGGTTCTTTTTTCCTTGTCTTCTTCAAGTTCTTATATTTGGATATATCTAGAATATCCATCCAACATGGAAACTATATGGGTACCTACTGCCCTTTTCAAAATATGGTCCATCTTGGGTAGTGGATAGTTGTATTTCAACAAGCATCTGTTTAGGTTTCTAAAGTCTACACAAAAGCGTAGTTCTCTATTGTTTTTCCTGACAGACACCAAATTGGCCACCCAATATGGATATCTCAATGGCACAATGATTTTAGCATCAAGCATCCTTTTCAATTCTTTTTCAATAATAGACATTAGAAGAGGATTAATTTTCTAATTTTCTTCCTAAATGGCTTTGAGCCCACCTTCAGAGCAATATTGTGTTGAATGATGTCAATATCAAAGGTCTTCAAGTCCTCATAAGACCATGCAAAAATATCAACACTTTTTTTCATAAGGATGAAATACATGTCTTGTTGCTGATTTGGAAGTGCTGTGGATATTTTGACAATTTTGGGATTTGCAGTTGTCCCAATATTGCAGTCGACCACCTCTTGTTCCTGAATTTTCATGACATATTTCCTAGAGACATAATTGTTGCTAAAAAACCTCTCTAGTGGCTTTAATACCCTTGGAATATTTTATTTTTTTAGCTCCACAATGTTGTGACCAACCACCTTGTTCAAAAAAGGAGGTGTCTATTGATTTTATGTTTCATCTTCCTCATTCTCTTGATCAATGTAGATATTTGAGAATTCTTCAATGGTTTGCAAAACTCTCTTGAGCTCCAGGTCATCACTAAAAACCTACCAATGCTTAACATTGTATGGTATAGTTGTCTTGTGCCTAACCTCCACCTCATATTTGACATTTGGACCAATAAGAGGCCTAAAGGTACTCACAACCAAGGCTATAGAATCTTCCCTCTGATTGGCATCTCTAGGGATAAAGGAAATATTAAATGCTAGAATGAATTGTCAACTAAGTCCCATAACTCATTTTTGTACTATCTAAACCTCAATTTCTTTGTCTAATAAATGTCCTTCACCTAATTGACAATCAGTTGAGAATCACCGAAGACAACAATTTGTCAATGGCCATGTCTTTAGCATCTCTTAACCCCAACACCAAGGCCTCATACTTTGTTATGTTGTTTCTTGTTTCAAATTATTGTTTGTATGAGAGTGTAACCACCTCCTTTGAAGGGGAAATGAGGACTCTAATAGCACTAGAACTCTCCTTTGAATATGAGCCATCAAAGTACATCTTTTAGACATTATTTCCTTGGTCTACCATTGTATGATTTCTACATTTTCTGACTGATATTTCTAGAACATCATCATTTATATGAAACATAGATGACCCAATTTCATCCTCAACAACATAAATTGGATGATTACCTAGATTTTGATGATCACTCATAATGTATGCCAACCTGAATTCTCTGTATAATCTTCTATTTTCTCCTCTAAAAACATGGATGGTCGCATATGTATCTATAAAGATATTCCTACTTTCTTGTCCCATGTCCTAGATAAAATCATGCCAAACTTCGGGGGTATATCATCTACAACAATATCAATAACTATACATTTCACGGGCAACTGAGACAGATAAACAACTAGATATTTAATTAATCCCAAGCATTTAACCTTTTTGGAATCAAAAGTGTAAGGTTGTTGGTATGGATTGGTGATCTATAGCCCCATCTCTTCCATAAAAACCTTAGGAATGACATTATGAGAGGCCCTTGAGTCCATTAGGCAATTATGTAGGATTTCTTCATAGGCATTCAGGGATATGTATAAATCCGGGAAGCATCAGACCCATCTTCAATGTGTGGGCCAACAATGATAACAAGATTCTTATCCTACAAGTTGATTACATCGAATGATACAACAACAACATGTGGCTTCAAAACCTTCATGATATAATTCTTGAAAGGATCATTTTTTAGTAATTCTGTCAGAGGTACAGGGATCTTTATTTTTCTTAGCTCATGCTCTATGCTGAAAGGAGTTGGTTGTCTATATTCCTCCTTTACCTTTAGAACAACATGTATAGATGGATGTGCTTCATCAAATTTTTCTTATGTATGTTTGTTTGGACCTTGCTTGGGAGGAATATCTGATTTTTTATTCTAAATAGGTGCATTTTTTTTTGGAGCCCCTGGCCTAGGCCTTAAATCATACTTCTTTTGGGGCTGAATTTGAAAGATTTCTTCTTCCTTTACATCATCATCAAATTGGTTTGACAATTGGGAGATTTCATAATCCTACTAAATTAGATGACTAGGATGAAGATCAATTTCATTAAACTTTACAAAAAAATCATCTCCAACATCATTCTCCACATCCATCTCCTAAACTTCATTGTTATGGAAAGGAGAAACTACCCTCTGATCTTCAACATTTCTCCTTTACCTCTACATGACTTGAGGGACATTGTTAGGCCTTCTAAATTGATCTTTGTTTATGTTTGTAGCATCCTGATATTGTCTATTTGGATTCTTGGTTTCCCATTTAAGTTTAGTTATCTTTGAAATTAGGGATTTCAAGGTTCTGATCACCTCATCTAGATTTGGGTTAGATTCTGCTGGGTTGGAAGAAGAAGGAATCTCTTCCCTCTGCTTATTTTTGTCCCTATCTTATTTGTTCTTCAATTTTTCTGATGCTAGGATTTTAGAATCAACCTTTATGGCTGCCTCTTACATAGAAAACAAAGTGGCGGACCTCCTCTTCCTCAACAAGAGAGAAAATTCAACATCAAATGAATTTGCAAATGTGATATTGGTTGAAGCTTCAGTGGGATTAATCTCATAATTTCATTGTTATACATTTTATTGAACATCTTAGTGAAGTATGATATAGACTCACCATTTTTCCTTCTTAAATCCCCAAACTCAATTATGTAGTACAGGTAGTTTCTCCTATCTCCACATTCTTTTAGAAAATCCTTATACAATGCCTCAATACCGGTGATAGAAACTGGATTTAAACGACGAAACCACTTCCTTACCTTTCCATCAAGGCTCTGCACAAACAACCTCATCCATACATCTGCATGTTCTATCTTAAAGTTGTATGCAAAAATGTAAAATGATACCATATTTTCTTCAGCAATCACCTCTCCCTCACCATTGTATCTAGGAAGATATTTCATATAGTCACCTTTGGGAAAGGCATTTAAGTTTTGAGGCAGCACCAAAGGTGCATACCTAGCTGTAATGATGGCTTTCATCCTGTTGACAACCATGTTTGGGAAAACTCAACTTTGAGGTTAAGGAGGATATGTGGGTGTGGTTTCTTGAGAAGATGATGATGCTAATTACAATGGGGTTTTCAAAAATAACAATCTAAGGCTACCTTTTGTTGAGGACAGGGGAAGTTTTTTCAGATGTAGAATTTCCTTTGGATGGAAAGGGGTGTCTCTGAGCAAGTGTGGAATTTCTTAGTTGCCTCTCAGGATCAAAAGTTGGTGTTTCACCATTCAGGTCAAGGTTGAATTTTGAAGCTTTAGTATGCCCAGGATTTTATTTCCTAAATCCCCTCTTGGGAGACAAAATTCCTTAATATATTTTCATTTAGTGGAGTTTCCAAGTGAAACATGGCAGTCAGTTTGGTGCCTGATATTTGTTCACCATCAAAGATCATATCTAATCAATGTCATTCTCCCAGGGAAAGATACTTCATTACTCCATTCCTTGGCAACGACGCCAGAATATGTTGGTCCTAAGGTCTACACCTAACTGCTAAATGACAAAGCTATGGCACCTCAAGTGTTGAAATGATTGGGTTTTATGAATTAAGTTTTTTGGTTAGCTAAGAGATATGTTTTCAAGGGTAGAGACATGGTTGGATTGTTCAACAATATCACTGTAAGGTTTCCCTTAGCTTGTGGCATGCAAATTTAGTGAGAAGGTAAAGATATGAAGAATAAAACAAAGGAAATACAAGCAATCATACTATTTGTTTCTTGTTGTATGAAATTTTAGACTTGAAATAATATTCTTGATATAAAACATGTATCTTGACACAAATCATCCAAAAAAGGTTGTATTACAATAAACTATTTACTGAAAACAATAATTGAAATTAGGTTGCATACCAATAAACAGTTCATTGAGACAACAACCGAAAGGAAGGGAGACAAAATTTTGCATACATTTCCAATTTGCATCTAGATAATATTAAGAACACACGGAAGATTTGAGAATAAAACACAATCTTTCACCAAATATTATATTCACAAAGGTAGGAAACTTAATAGTCTTATGCTTCAATTCCCATCCAAAATTTTGATGCTTGATCTTCCAAAAACTAAACCTCATTACATTAAAGAATATCTCTATTTATCTCTATCCCAAGAGGGTTTGACCACCATTATAGGATCTAACTCTAAAGTTCAACTTTACATTACAACTAGACCTTGTAAACAACTTGACTATCACTCCTTAATTACAATTTGTAAACATTTATTTGACATGAGTGTATTGGGTTTGAAGTATCAGTTCATAAATTCCCCTCAATTCAAACTTAACAAAATATTGTTCATATCAAAAAATAAAATGACCATTTATTACAATTGGTAGAAGTACCTTTGACTAAAGAAACAAAACTCTATAAGTGCAACTATAACTTGTAATGTCCCCAAGGCCGAGCCCTGTTGTAAATCATGTTTCTGAAATGAATTGTAATTATGTTTTATAGGCTGGTGAGCCAAGTTTATATAAGTTGGTGGGCTTATGTGATTGTTAGGCCAGAGAGCCTAAGTGTTGAAGGCCAAGAGCCTGCTTTTGTATATGTAATCATGCAGAACATTAATAAAAATATAAACACCACTGCGTACAGACCGACCATGATGAATGAGTGATGGGGGACTAAGCTTCCACATAGTGGGAAAGGGATTAGGAGCTGGAAGGTGGGAAGAGGGGCTAAGTGTTGAGCCTAGGGGCTTAAGTCCTTGGGGAATAATATTTTAATATTATTCCAAAATACATGTGAATAATATGTTTTATCCTAAGTTTTTTTTGGAAGGACAAGCAACTTCCAAATGGAAGGAATGCATGTTGAAGGAACGTATGCAGTTGCATGGGTGACAAGTGTCAACCCAGGTGCATGCAAATAGAATGGCTGAGATGAGCCGTGTTGGGGGTTCCTCCTCCATTCCACCATCGACCGTCTAAACGTGAGTCCCATCTGACCTCTGCAAGATACCCTCGTGCAATTCTAAAACCAGGGAAATGGTCTGTGTTGATTCCTAAGGAAGTTGGTACATTCCTTGCCTAAACAGTTTGAGCCTGTGCGTGGGATCTTTGTACACCTTGTGCAATCCTGAAACCAAAACCGTGATTCTATTTCATGATTGTTGATCCTGTTTGGGAAGCCTGTGTCTGTTTTCTCAGTTGGTTTTTGTGGCCACGCAGTGTTGGACTGCGCGTGGCTTACTGGCTAGTGTGAGTTCGTGCTTAGCCTATGTGTAACCTCTCTCCAGGTGAGGGAGGTGATTGTTGTTGTAAGAGGCAGGTTGTCAGGCCTATGAACAACTCTCTGCAGGTGAGAGAGTTTGTTGGGAAGTGGTTTCTTCCAGAGAGTGTCCAGCACCAGCTTCGGGCTTTGAGACTTCTTGATCCGGCCTATTGCTGAGACCCAGAGAGGGAGGTGTAGCACTGATGGACTATTCTTGTGAAGGTGTATACTCCCGGGTGGAACATGCATGTGGGGAATGAGATTCTAGGAGTAGTGGGCGTAAGATGGCATCTTGGGAAGAATCCTTCCAGTCATTCTGTGTTGTTTTCCATGTAACCTCAGCCTAGCCTAGGATTCCTTACCTTGGGGTGGAGCTTAGTCCTAGCTTGGGGGTGACCCACTACTGAGCTTGATGAGCAGCATGGTCTAAGGCTGGGAGGTTCATGGAAGGCCTGCACGTGGTTGGTGGAATTACCATGGTTTTAAGATAAGTACCAAATGATGTTTTAATTACTTTTATGCATGTCTGTGTAGTTTTATTTATCATGTATTTTGTTGGGCATACGAATTAATGTTAAATCCATTGATTATTTATAATAGTAGTAATTCTTATGGTTACTCTGAGTTTTAAATTTGTTTCTTTTGCTTAAATGCATGTCTTATATATATAATTAAGTATGAGATTGTTATTCCATGAAGTAGCGCCTGCCTGGCCTGGAATGGGGGCATTAAAGTTTGGTATCAGAGCCATGGTTTTGACGTTGAGCCTTGATGGGCCAGATAAGTGGTCTTGGACCGGTTTTTTTTTTTTTTAGAAGAAATTGTGTCAGGAGGGCCAATTTCAAACCTCGGAATGTTCCTAAGTGTCAAGGAGTTACTTGACCATGTTACAAAGCTCAGGAGGTTTAGCGGTATTTTAGAATCTGCAGCCGGTGTGGTATATGGCCACTGGGAGAGAGAGAGAGTTCAATGCATGAGGTGTTGGAACTATAGGATCTGTTCCGGAGGAAAGGAGAGCCCTCATGACCATCAAATCTGGAGCACGAGCACGAGGTTTAAAACCCATTGAAGTTGCACAGGAGTGTGGAAA
>ML778700.1:892881-904053 GCA_009831015.1 Picea engelmannii
CAAATCTACAGACAAGATTGGATTCCGGACCCCCTTTGCCTTTCTACCTTTAATAAGGTGGGGGGGGGGGGTCCGGAATGGGCGACTTTGTGTGGGTCCCTTGAAATGCCGAAAGGATCCGCGTCGTAGATCTGAGAGAAGTCTAACTGCTGGATTTCACTTGGAATGGACGTGGACACATGGGTGTGTACCACATGCCAGTGGGTCGAGAAGAAAAGCGAGAGTGGTGGGACATGATGACGTCACCGAGGGTGACCTAGACCCTCCTGAACGTGCCACGTGCCACCATGGTTAAGGGCAACAGCTGTACTGTGGGCCCGGAGGGTAAGGAGATAGAAATTTTAGAAGTCAGGGATTGAAGCGACAAGAGACTTGGAGTCATTGCTTCGTGAACTCCCGGGTATCGAAGACCCGAAAATCGAAGTGTCGAAATGCTGAAATCCCTACCTTGGTTGGTGACAGCTGTGCTATGGACCCAGGGGGAGAGAGGTTGGAAGTTTGGGATCCAGTAGTTGGAGAGGGAAGCGAGTACGAGAACCTCTGGGGACAAAAACCCAGAAACCCGAAAGCAAGTATGAGAGTCTCATGGACCGAGACCCCGAAACCAGAAGTCCCGAAATTTGCAGAGCCAAAGAGAGCTCAAAAAACTTAGTGGATTCCAAACGTTTTTCTTATTCACGTTGGTTTATGAATGTTGAAGTTTTATTAAGGGTTCAAGGCCTGAAAAACTTCAGTTGACTCCACATTGTGTGTGCAGAGTTCAACAAGTGTTAGGATAGCCGAGTATAGAAATGGAAGAGGTGCAGATTGCCTCTGAATCAGAGGACGAAAGAGAAGGAAGGGATGTCAACCTGGGAGTCGAAGGATCAAACTCCAATGGACATGGAAGAGAATTGGATAAGGAAGGACATATGATGAAACTCATTGAAAGATTGCAGAAATATGCCCAGGCTCGTCGAGCTAATAGCCGAAAGCTCATGAGAGTCAGGGATCAGCAGGGTGAATTCAACTTAAAAATGTTGAAGAGCCTGGAAAGAATAGAAAGGAAATTGGAGAAGGGGAGTGACTCAAGCAATACAAAGAGTCACAGGACCCCTGAGAGGAAAATAAGATCAAGAAATGTCAGGACCCCTAAGAAGAGAAGAAGATCGAGGAGTGGTAGCAGACATCATCGTCTCTCACCAAAGCATTCCAGTAGGGAGGCACATAGTAGTTCAAGCCCATCCCCTACCCGAAAGCACAACAGATCTGGGATGGATGACTTAAAATGGGAGATGAATAAGATTAATCCTCCTACATTTGATGGAGAACATAAGAAGGAGGAAGATGTTGAAACATGGTTGCTTGGCATGAGGAAATATTTCCAACTACGGAATTATTCCTCTCATGCAGAAGGAAGAATTGTGATGTATCAACTAAAAGGAAAAGCATCCATGTGGTGGGATCAGTTTGTGTAGGTGCAGCACATTAGAGAGAAAGATATCACTTGGAAGGAGTTCAAGAGGTATTTTGAGAAGAAATACCTGACTAAAAGATACTATGACAAAAAGATGAAGGAGCTCTTCAAACTTAAGGTAGGCAGAATGACCATTGATGAATACGAACGAAGTTTCTTGGAACTACTGAAGTATGTTCCATTCATCAAGGATGAGGCTGTCAATATTCATAGGTATTTGAGTGGACTACCACCTACCATTGGTGACAAGATTCAGTATGATGATCCTAAGACTATGGAAGAAACAATAAGAAGGGATAAATGCTTATATGAGTAGCAAAGAGAAAAGCCTACCTTTCGGAAGGCTTGGGATGAACAAAGGAAGTTTAAGAAGGAACAGAGGCAGAAGGAAAACAAACCTCCCTTTTTCAGAAATATTTCTCAAGGACATCTATCATTTAGAGAGCCGAGAATGGTTGAAGTGGGGGAACAAAGGCAGAGACAAATTCCCATTCAGTGTTGGGGCTGTAAAAGGAACCACAAATACAGAGATTGTCCCCATAAAAATGGCAAAGCAAGAACTGTCCATAATGTTCAACAAGCTGAAACGGTGGAGGACATGGGCAGTAGAATGCTAAGGATCTATGCAGCCCTGGACAACAAGAAATCTGAATTTCAATCGCACATGATTGAAGTGGAAGGTATGATTAATAACCGACCATTTATTATTTTAATTGATTCAGGGGCTAGCCATAGTTATGTAGATCCTAGGGTGGTAGAAAGTTTGTATTTATAAATAAGAAAACATGAAAAGTCTTGGTTAGTGTAGTTGGCTACAAGAACCAAGAGGAAAGTCATTGAGTTGGTTAAGTCCTGTCCTGTGGACATGAAAGGATTGAGCACTAAGGATGAATTGAATATTATACCTTTAGGCTCTTATGACTGCTTAATTTGGATGGACTGGTTGGACCAGCACCATGCCCTTCTGGACTATCGTAACAAGAGGTTTACATGCATGGATGAGGAAGGGAATCAGAAAACAGTGAAATGGATTCCCAGAGTTGTGGTGGTTAGAGAAATCTCAGAAATGCAACTGAAGAAGTGCTACATAAAAGGTTGTCAATTATTTGTAGCCCATGTGGAAGAAGCATCCAGAGATGAAGTCCCAAAGATTGGAGACAATGAAGTACTTACAAAGTTTGAAGACGTATTTCAGGAGGTACCTAGACTACCTCCGAAGAGAGACATCATTTTTTCTATAAATTTTATGCCTGGAGAAGCTCCAATGTCGAAAGCTTCTTATAGAATGAGTACGCCAGAGCTGAAAGAGTTGAAATTGCAGCTTGAAGAGCTTCTAAAGAAGGGGTACATTCACCCCAGTGTGTCACCTTAGGGTGCCCTGGTCCTATTCGTGAAGAAGAAGGATGGGACGTTGAGGTTGTGCATTGATTTCAGACAGTTGAACAAAGTAATTGTCAAGAACAAGTATCCTCTGTCGAGGATTGACGATCTTTTCGATTAGTTGAAGGGTGCAAAAATATTTTCGAAGATAGATCTCAGATCGGGATATCACCAGGTAAGAATAAAGGATGAAGACATCAGCAAGACCACCTTTAGAACAAGGTATGGTCATTATGAGTTCACAGTGGTACCGTTTGGGCTGTCAAATGCACTTGTTGTTTTTATGTGCTTGATGAATGGTGTATTCAGGGACTATCTAGACAAGTTTGTCATAGTCTTACTAGATGACATTTTGGTGTATTCCAAGTCAAAAGTAGAGCATGAACAACACTTGACGATGGTGCTGCAAGTGTTGAGAGAACACCAGCTGTATGCCAAGTTGAGAAAATGCTCATTTTATCAAAGGTAGATCCATTACTTGGGGCACATTATTTCAGAGGAAGGGATCATTGTGGATCCTGAGAAGTTTGAGGCCATCAGAGAATGGTCAGCGCCAAGGAATGTGGCGGAAGTTAGATCCTATATGGGTCTAACGAGCTATTACAGAAGGTTTATAGCAGGTTTCTCAAGGATAGCTCACCCTATCAATTCCTTGCAAAGGAAGGATAAAAAGTTCTAGTGGACTGAAGAGTGTGAGAAGAGTTTCCAGTGATTGAAGCAGTTGTTAACCAACGCTCCAATCTTGAGGATTGCAGATCCAAATATGGATTTCGTGGTGTGCACAAATGCATGTAAGGAAGGGTTGGGAGGAGTTCTCAGCCAGAATGGATTTGTAATCTATTATGAGTCCAGGAAGCTGAAAGAGCATGAAAAGAATTGTGCCACTCATGATTTGGAGTTGACAACAATCGTTCATGCTCTAAGGAAATGGATACATTACCTCATGGGAAGGAGGTTTGAACTTAGAACAAACCATAACAGTCTAAAATAATTGTTTGATAAACCAACCTTAAACGCTAGACAAAGTAGGTGGCTGGAATTTCTCTGTGAATACGACTTTGATATCAAGCATATCAAAGGGAAGGAAAACAAGGTGGTTGATGCACTCAACAGAAAGGTGCATGAATTACATGCTACAACCATTAGCATGTATAGGAATGATATTAAAGATAGAATTTTGGAAGCTGGAAATGCAGATTTGCAGTACAGAGACTTGGTAGCAAAGCTACAGCAGAGCGAGAGACCACAGAAAGAGGGAAATTACATCTTGGGATCTGATGGAATACTTCTGTATGAAAACAGAGTGTATATACCCAATGTCCAGGAATTGAAACTTGTGATTCTAAAAGAAATGCATAATGTGACTTATGTTGGACACCCTAGATATCAGAAGACTGTGGCAGCAATCAAAAGCCATTACTTTTGACTGGGTATGAAGAGAGAGATCGATGAATACATCGCCAGATGTATGGAGTGCTAGAAAGTTAAGGCTGAGCATAGGCACCCAGCAGGGTTGTTGCAACCTTTGCCCATTCTTGAATGGAAGTGGGAAGTGGTGACCATGGATTTTATTACAGGATTGCCCAGAACAAGCAAGCAACACGATTCAATTATGGTTGTGGTGGACAAGCTTACAAAAGCTGCCCATTTTATTCCACTGAAAACCACTCACAAGGCAACAAATGTTGTTGATATCTTCTTAAAAGAAGTGGCACGCTTGCAAGGAATTCCTAAAATGATTTTGTCTGATAGGGACCCGAAATTCACCTTGAATTTCTAGAAAGGATTGTTCAAAGGATTCATAACGAATCTAAATTTTAGTACAGTGTATCATCCCAAGTTTGATGGATAGACAGAGAGGGTGAACAAAGTAATAGAGGACATGCTAAGAATGTACGTGATGGACAAACCATCAAGATTGGAAGACTACCTGCAGTTGGTAGAATTCGCCTACAATAATGGGTATCATGCATCGTTGAAGATGAGCCCATTTGAAGCACTTTATGGAAGAAAGTGCAACACTCCAGTGAGATAGGATAATCTATCTAACAGAGCAGTAGTTGGGCCAGAGTTTCTCAAGGAGATGGAGGACCAAATGATAAAAATTAAACAGAATTTGAAAGTTGCCCAGGACAGGAAGAAAAGTTATGCTAATAAGAACAGAACCCACAGAGAATTCAAAGTGGGTGATCATGTTTTCCTAAAAGTGAAAACTAACAGGAGTTCCCTGAAGCTAGGAAGTTGCTCCAAGTTGGCAGCCAGATTTTGTGGGCCATTTGAAATCCTGGAAAGGATTGGGCTAGTTGCATATAAGCTTGCATTATCTGCATCTATGACTGTACATAATGTGTTTCATGTTTCATTGCTTAAGAAATATATACTTGATGCTAATCATGTTATCGATTGGAATGTGATTCAGGTGGAACCAAAAGGTGTCCTGCAAGTGCATCCTGTGTGCATATTGGACAGGAAAAATAAACAGCTCCGAAATCGAGCTATAGAGATTGTAAAGGTCCAGTGGACCTGGTACAGTCCTGAGGACATGACATGGGAGCATGAAGATGTTATGTGGGTAGAGTACCTGTATCTTTTTGAAAATTTTGAAAAGCTTGTAGATGCAGTGTAAAGTTGCACTGAGGACAATGCAGAAATAAGGGGAGGGGGATTGTAATGTCCCCAAGGCCAAGCCCTATTGTAAATCATGTTTCGGAAATGAATTTTAATTATGTTTTATAGGCTGGTGAGCCAAGTTTATATAAGTTGGGTGGCTTATGTGATTGTTAGGCTAGAGAGCCTAAGTGTTGAAGGCCAAGAGCCTGCTTTTGTATATGTAATCATGCAGAACATTAATAAAAATATAAACACCACTGCATGCAGACCTACCATGATGAATGAGTGATGGGGGACTAAGCTTCCACAGAGTGGGAAAGGGATTAGAGGTTGTAAGGTGGGAAGAGGGGCTAATTGTTGAGCCTAGGGGCTTAAGTCCTTGGGGAATAATATTTTAATATTATTCTAAAAGACATGTGAATAATATGTTTTATCCTAAGTTATTTTTGGAAGGACAAGCAACTTCCAAATGGAAGGAACACATGTTGAAGGAACGCATGAAGTTGCATGGGTGATAAGTGTCAACCCATGCGCATGCAAATAAAATGGCTGAGATGAGCCATGTTGGGGGTTCCTCCTCCATTCCACCATCGATTGTCTGAACGTGAGTCCCATATGACCTCTGCAAGATACCCTCGTGCAATTCTAAAACCGGGGAAAAGGTTTGTGTTGATTCCTAAGGAAGCCGGTACATTCCTTTCCTGAATAGTTTGAGTCTGTGCATGGGATCTATGTACACCTTGTGCAATCCCGAAACCAAAACCGTGAGTCTATTTCATGATTGTTGAGCCAGTTTGGGAAGCCCGTGTCTGTTTTCCTAGTTGGTTGTTGTGGCCATGCAGTGTTGTACTGCGCGTGGCTTACTGGCCAATGTGAGTTCATGCTTGGCCTATGTGTAACCTCTCTCCATGTGAGGGAGGTGATTTTTGTTGGAAGAGGCAGGTTGTCAGGCCTATGAACAACTCTCTCCAGGTGAGAGAGTTTATTGGGAAGTGGTTTCTTCCAGAGAGTGTCCAACACCATCTTTGGGCTCTGAGACTTCTTGATCCGGCCTATTGTCGAGACCTAAAGAGGGAGGTGTAGCACCAATGGACTGTGATTGTGAAGGTGTATACTCCCGGGCGGAATGTGCATGTGGGGAATGAGATTCTGGGAGTAGTGGGCCTAAGATGGCATCCTGGGAAGAATACTTCCAGTCATTATGTGTTGTTTTCCTTGTAACCTCAACCTAGCCTAGGATTCCTTACCTTGGGGTGGAGCTTAGTCCCAGCTCAAGGGTGACCCAATGTTGAGCTTGATGAGGAGCGTGGTCTAAGGTTGGGAGGTTCATGGAAGGCCTGCACGTGGCTGGTGGAATTACCACCGTTTCAAGATAAGTACCAGATGATGTTTTAATTACTTTTTTGCATGTCTGTGTAGTTATATTTATCATGTATTCTTTTGGGCATACGAATTAATGTTAAATCCATTGATTATTTATAATAACGGTAATTCTTATGGTTACTCTAAGTTTTAAATGTGTTTCTTTTGCTTAAATGCATGTCTTATATATAGAATTAAGTATGAGATTGTTATTCCGTGAAGTAGCGCCTGCTCGGCCTAGAATTGGGGCGTAACATAACTAAAGCTGATAATTGAAGTGGGGCAACTCCATAACAAAAGTCTTCAAAAGTTGTGGCCGGTAGTTGATTGTGCATGGATGTCCAAGTATACTAAAAACTGGAGACCAATCTGGAATACAGGTGGATCAAATGACATAAGTCCTGAATTCCTTTCGCTTTTGACAATAGTAGACCTTTTAGATTATCTCTTTCAAGAACATGCATGTTTTTTTATGCTTCTTTTGCAACTTCTGGTTCTTTTTTTTAAGCTTAGTGTGCTTCATTTCAAGATCCTATTTTTGTTGTTGTAGACTCTGAATTTTCTTCTTCACAACTTGCACCTGTGGTTTTCATCCATCTCCCTAACAGTTTCAATATTTGGTTTGATAAATGTATTTACCTTGCTTCCATCCTTGAGCCCATGTTCTTCCTCTGTAATAGGTTTGTTGAGGTCAATGGAAAACTGAGCTTTCCTTGGCCTCATTTCATATCTAGGTGCTTTGTCGGATTTTCTGTCAAGTGCCTCTCTCAAAGGTTCCTTCATTTTCAATAATTTTCCTTTGATCTCTAGTTTGGCCTCATGTGGAACCTACTCAGGAACTAGTTTTTCATCTGGATTTAGTTCATCAGAGTCTTACTCAAGGTTTGGAAAAAAATCCATTACATGTTGTTTTGATACCATATATGTAGGGTAATTTTTTTTTACAACATCATACTTTATACCTAAGGTCTCCCCTTTATTGTATTTCTTCTTTTCCTTTTCTCCTATCATCTCTTTCAATGATGGATAGCCATCTCCTCCATATTTTCAAATCCACATATGTCCTCTTTAGTGTCCTCATACTCAATTACTATGGTTGTTGGTATTTTAAGGATGGATTAAATAGTGCTATGCAATTCAACCTTAATTGATTTGTGATCTTGGTTCTTCTATTAGGTTTACTGGGAATTCTAGGGACATCTCTCCTTTTCCTATTTTTACTCTTCTTGGCCTCGTGGGATTCCTTAATCAAGGTGTCTACAGGCACAAACTCTGTTGCAACCTTATCGGGATTGGGTTGTTTATACTTCCTCTGCCTGCTTGTGTTTGACCTAGTAGTCTTATCTTGATGCATGGTATTGGGCACATGCTTCTCTTCAGAATGTTCAGGTGATAGTGGGCCTACTAGAATTTCTTGTTCTCCTCCAGGTATTATATAATTCCTGACATACACTTTGCCACTCTCCATCTTTCTTTGTTTTGTTGTAGAGGACCTTAACTTCCTTCGAGGTATTTCCTCTCTTGGTGGAGTAATTGATCTGGCCTTTTGGATCGGGTTACCCCCTTTTTAGGTGTAGTATTGTTGTTTCTATCTTGATGGGTAACTTTCAATGACCACCCAGGTTCATGAGAAACCCTAATTTCTTGGTTACCCTCATCCCTTTTTTCTTCTGACTATTGATCAACTTTATGTTCCTCTTGTTGTTGATTTTTTCCCTGTCCTTATTCTTGTAACCCTACAAACTACAAAAAATACTTCCAGGGCATTTCTATTTCATATAAATCAAAGAGAACCAAAATTTTAATGAAACCCTGGTGATATAAACTTCTATGAGCATATTCAGAGTGATTCTAGACCCTTTTAGACATTTTTGTTAAGATTTTAAGCAAATAGAAATGAAGGTTTAATTGCTTGTCGCCATTTAAATGCATAAGGAATCGAAGGTGATAACAGTGAATGATCCAAAAAATACCTTCACATGTGATATACCTTTGGAATATGGTGAGAATTCCCTGCCACTCTTCTTTAATCCACACAAACGAGATTCTCTAACTCCAATCAGGGTTTTGGTGTTCTCCCACCAGAAATTTCTTGCAGATCTCAGCAGGAAGCTTACCCTTTTTAAACCATCTTTCACAACTAATTGGAAGAGAACATGTCCTCAACAATAAAATTCTTTGTAATATGAATGGTGGTGTCCCTGATTTGGGTTTGAAACCCATCGAAATTTTGTTCAAAGAGCAAGGCCACTCCTGCGTGATGCACATTGAAAGTGAAGATGAAATCAAACCATTATGATCTAATGAATATGTATCTTATTTCTAGAATGGCTTCGATTATTTCGATCCCATGTGTCTTTGTTCGGTTCAATTTCCAACTCTCTTGAAGAGACACCATTGCATTCTAGTTTCTTCTACTGGAAGTGATGACTATTGTATGCGTTGTTTCAAGTTCCTTTACCACCTGGAATAATTATTTCACATGACCCTACAATAATAACAGTTCAAGGCGCAGACCTGCTTGATCCTTGGCACAAAGTATGTAATGATGGTTAAATTGGTGGTAACCCACGTGATCTCGAGTTTCCAAGGACATGCACACACATGTGAAGTTCCAACACAACTTAATTCAAACTTTTAAATTTTTCTGAACGTTAAAACTCATAAAAAAACATGTTTTTTTATGTTTGCAGGAATGGGGCCATTCTTGCAATCAAAGTATTTTTGCATCAAAGGCCTAAGTTAGCATGTTACCAACTCAATAGTGACATAACCATGGTGATGTGTCTTATTCAATTCAAATCATGACATGTATTAACCTTGTAAAGAGAAAGGAAATGATGAAAAACAAATAGGAAGAGGAAAACAGATCAAAAGGACTCAACATATCATTTGAAAGAAACTAAGAGAGAGTTAGGTTGATAGATGGATGGGCTGATGGAGGAAAATAAGGAAGAGGTGTATACCTAGGATTTAACACGTGGTACTAGATGACTTCATATCTTAATAGTTCATATTATATGGATTATTCCCATGTTTTGAGGAAGAAACATGCCAAAGGAAATGGAATGTAATGTATCTAGGGAGGATAATATGGAGTACCTAGGAAGGTACCTAAGGGGATAATGAATTTAATGTGGTGATATAGGTGGACATCGGTGAAATCCCACTTATTCCACTAGCTCAACATATAATTTCCTTTTTGGAATCCCACCTATTCCACTAATTTCAACATATATCCTACTAGGGATTGTATATTTTACTATTTGTGTGATCTATGTGATCTATGAAAACCTTTGTGTCCCCTTTGAAGATTATCGTTTTGATCCCAAGTTTGAGGGTGTTTGTTATTTCCATTCTTAGAGCTTTAAACTTCATATTATTATTTGTTTTGTAGTACATTAGCTTAAAGTTATTGATTTACATATATTCATCATCAATGGTCATGTTACGTGTTTGTTATGATGTGATAATTACATGTTATTTTTGAATTTATGGATATGATGTGATGATTGGTGTTCTTTTGTTACACATGCATTTATCATCGTGAATAACACATGTATGATCCATTGTGACATTAATGGTCTATAATTGTGTATGTGCATAATGAAAAAATAAGGTACATGTGTTGGGAAAGTTATATTCTTTATTATCTTATGATAATAAAGAATAATTATGTTTTGAACATGAAATAATTATGATGCAATGCTTTCAATGGCCTTGAACACTAATAACCACTTCACTTTTTATGTGGGTGGGGTGGTTGAGAGTGTTCTCTTCATCCACCATCTCTTTGATTTATGGAACTAAAAGGAGCTTCATGGGTTATCTTCATCGAAGAACAACTAGGTTAGTGGTGATTATGGCTTTGGGAACAAAGGTCTTTGGGGCGAGGGATTTTGTTGCACTATTACACTTAATTTTACAAAACACTTCAATTTAGACACCTTCATCTCATCTATATTCACTTCCTAGGGAGCTTTGGGGTAGGAGAGGTTTGGGTGGGTGAGGTCACCTCTTGGTTGACCTAGGTCATGAGTGGTCATATATGTGATGATCCATTTATTTGAGAGTGAAAGTAGGTGTTATGATAGTTGATATATTGCACTAGTATGTTGTGGATCCAGTTACCAACTTTGACGAACACAAATGTTTTGAGGTATTTAGAAATTTAAAGCTTAATGTGAACTCCATATTGAGGAAAAGGGTGCAAAAATCACCAAGGCTCATGGAAGATAACTTCCCCTAGAGGGGACACAATCCACTTTAGGGCTATCCATAACTTCATCGGGAGGCTTGTGAAATCCACTTAGACTAGGAAAGTTAGTTAGGGAATTTTTTCAATTTAAAAATCAATAGTTCAA
>ML778700.1:925204-945393 GCA_009831015.1 Picea engelmannii
GGCGGGGGGGGTGAATGAGTGTGGGGATCTTTTTCCCAAAACTTCCCTCTTACACAAAAACTCCTTAGTTATCATTCAATATTTTCTCATTACTCATTGTTGTCATTTATAATAAGTTATATGTGAATACATATCAGAAACATATCATCAACAAATCATCTCCACAAGTAACACAAAGAACACAAGATGTATGTACAATTTTTCTTTTTATTATGGACTTCAATCTCGGGGTTTTTCAGCAACAACTGAACAGAGTACAACTCTACAAGAGCACCAGCTCTATATCCAAGACTCAGCTTACATTCTCAACACCAATTGAGATGAGGAAACAATCTTCAACATATATCAATCTGTCAACATAAACAAGTGCATCAACCATGCACCAACCTGTGCCAAAGAACCTATAATAAACTTGTACCATAAACAAGTGCATCAACCACGCACCAACCTGTACCAAATAACATGTAATCAACCTGTACCATAAAAAAGTGCATTCAAACATGTACCAAGTATGTACCAATCACGTTTCAACTACTCGTCAACTATGACTCATCAATATGTACCAACATCATCAACTATACACCTCATGTATGTGCCAACTCATCAACTACTTGTCTCAGCCATGTACTCAACATGTACCTCAACCAAAAGCCCTCATCAATTTCATCAACCAAATCTGATTTGTAGCTCTGTAATAGACCTGGTGTATATTATTACATTCCTGAAAACCTTCCTTAACTTCAACAACAAGAGACTAGCATTTTCATCAAACTTTTCTTTAGTCTCACATGCCTAGTTTTGGATTAGTCAACAACCCTAACTTGAAGTAATCATAAATTTGTACTTGTAATGTATAAATATATAAAAATGATACACAATGTTATTCAGTGTGTTTTATGCAATTCCTCCAATTTTCACTACTTGGAACCTCTCAGAAAAGGAGTTATAGCAAAAATGACATACCTTGCTGAATTCTGGCTTATTCTAGAGAGCTACCTTGTAGAGAGTGCCCCACACGTAATATTTGTTTAAATGATATGAAACTATTACAAAACATACTATAGATGGGAACCTAACCAACACACTTGGTTTCACTGAATTTGGATCTGTTATGAATAATTTATGACGTTTTTACCCGAAACATTTGTTTTTGACTAGTTTCAGGACTAGCCACAAACCCTATTTTCCATGGAGTGTAACTCCAAAAATAAAACGACCCACAAGATGAATTTTTTACCACATATACTTGGATATGTTTTCGCAATGGCATATCAATTTCATGGTCTGAATCATTATAGAAAAAAAATTATAGTGAAAATGGTGAGATGACATGTAAATAACATACCTTAGAAAGCACCATCAAAAGAATTTATCCTTCCTTGCATTTCGGCCTTATTTTCTTCACCTTTCCTCATAATTTCAGCTTAGATATCATTGGTTACCTCAGACACATATAGATATTCAATATGCTCAAGTGTGATCAAAATGAGAGAGCCTTTCCTCTTATTTATACTCTCCAAGTAGCTTCCTTAAAAACATCTTCTAGGTCACTTGGCCCCACTTTCATTATTTTAGGGTTAATCCACTTCTAATTTATCCATTAAATTTATTATTTAAATAATTTATTTTGTATTCAATTTGAATTATAGTACATTCATCACTTCACTTTAAACCACTTTGACTACTTTGACCTTTTGGGGCTTCTAGATGACATGTGAGGGTCCTCCAACTTCGTAAGGACATAACTCTCAAACCGTGAGGAGTTATGTGACCTTCCACATACCACCAGAAATGAAATGACATGTAATATTCATATAAAATAGTATTGTCTGAAAATATATCATAACTCATACCATTACCCATCAAACAAACTTGGGTCCATTACCCAAACCCAGGGTCTCCAACTTCTCATGGCCATAACTCTCTAACCGTGAGGAGTTATGTGATGTTCTACATACCACCAGAAATGGCATGAAAATAAATATACATCTAGGATAGTTTTTCCAACAATTTCCTTGATATTAATCTCATTATTCCACATACAAGCATCGGTGCTCCAACCATTCTTCTAGGATAACTCAATCCGCAAAGCGTCTTCCCATGAGGGCTTTCACCATAAGGGGACCACTTTGGAGTTCATCCATTTGTGCACCTTATCAATCATGATAAGACAATAATGAGAGCATGGTTCCTCCAATCATTCTTCTATGATAACTCAATCCACAAAGCATCTTCTCATGAGGGCTTTCACCATAAGGGGACCACTTTGGAGTTCATCCATTTGTGCACCTTATCAATCATGATAAGACAATAATGAGTCATCTATACATTTTTCCAACAATGCATCATATACCAATGAAAACACATCGATCCATACTCATCATGTATCAATGACAACTCATTGATCCATCTTCATCTATGCATTCTCATCAAGGACAATACATATTATAATACATCAATCATCAATCAATCAATCCTTTGACATCAATAAATCACTTGACATCAATCAATCAAACCATTGGCATCAATGACAACATGATCCAAAAACTGTAACTGAAAATGGTTCTGACAAAAAAGATCATAATGTTCTACTGTGCAGTGGCCATGACCGACTCTCTTACATAGCTTGACAGAGAATTTTAATTCTCTACAAAATTGACTAAATAAAAAAGAAACCGTAAAACCTGAGAGAGCTAGCTTGGACTTAGTCATCCCTCGGCGTTGTAGGCTAGGACAAAGAATTTTCCATAGGTTGGACATAGTTTGCTAGCTGGAGCAGTCGTCATTGCATCCATTAGGAGGCCCAAGCATTGTCCCAAGAAGTTCTAGATATGGGCTTCTTCATCCATTTTTTTCCATAGCTCAAAGATGAGCTGAAGGTGCTCCTCTACAAATCAAATTGGGGTCGGCGGAGGCATTTCCTCTGTCATGTCTGTGACCATTTATTTTTCTTTGTCCACTTCCTCAATTGCATCTGCTATGTCCACTATGTCCCGTTTTGTGTCCACCAATGCCATTTCTTTCAAGGGAGTGGCCACTTTTCAGTTGGGGGGAATCTCTTCCTACACCATGCAAGAACCAGTGACATAGAAATGGTCTAGAGAGTGAGATCTTGGAGGGTCAATTTCAGGGCTATGGTTGAGCGGAGGGGAATAATTCTCAGGAGGGGGCATTTCTACCATGAAAGGGCCACTACCAAGGTAAATAATGGGAATTGGGGTGGGGGGATTGTTTTTCCTAAGACGACTGGTGATAATGAGGGCGATATGGGAAGGAGGGAGAAAATTGCATCTATTGTAGGAACTGTAATACAATGGGCCTCGCCTAGACTTTCCTCGCTCTCTGGGCATGTTACGATCTTGGATGATCAGAACCATAGAAGGCGTGGGCGGGTGCAAAGAGAAAATTCTATGGAATATCCAGAGAAGGTCGAGGAGAAAATGAGCAAAATGCCAAGGAGTAATGAGAGAAAAATCTAGTATCCCAGCTTTCATAAGACCTTGCGAGTTGATGTGGGAGGGAGCCATGAAGGCCGAGGTGACTGCAATCCTGGTGCAGGTACACCAAGCCTGGTTCACGCATGGCTCCCTTAATTTTCCTCAGAGTGACCAATGCATCTCCATTGAGTCGTGGTGAATGCGAGACATTCGAGCTGGGGGGATGGGAGGCTAGTAGCAGGGATTAATAGCTCCCTGTGCTTCCTAGCGCCACTTGGATCCCACTTCCTTCCACTTTTGACCCCATCCCAGGATAAGAGTTGCAATTATTAAATTCATCATAAAGTTATTAATCATAAGCCAAATAGTGCCCACAAAGTATAAGACCAAAGTTACTACATAAGGGAGGATGTTATCACATAAAATCAACAACTTTTGTAGATACCAATAATTTATGAGTCTAAAATCCCATCTTTAAACTTGAAAGGAATTTACCAACATCAACATTAGTCAATCTCGGTAAATGAAAAGGATTATGTACATTTTGTATAGTCTATTGATTTCTTAAATTTTTCTTTGGGTTTTTGTCGAAAGCATTGCACTTACATATGAGTGAGAGAGGTGTGTAGTGAGAAATTATTTAAAGATCTCTATCAACATAATTTTGTGAATTCATTTTCCTTTAATTCTTATTTTCAACAAAAAAAAATGATGAGTTGTTGGAAACATGTTGGTGAAGGAATTGAAATCTAAATCGTAAATTTCAAATTAATTTAGTTTATTTATTTATTTTTTACTTTTTTACTTTGAAAGTAAATAATTGTTATTATTACATTTTAATGTTAAAAAAATTATAAATAATTGATACAAAATTTAAACATAAACAACTAATTAAAAATAGTTTCCTAAAAAGTTTTACCTAAAAATGATTTGTTTTCCTTGAAAAAAATCAATAATTAATTTAAAATTTTTATTTTAATTATTAAAAATATATGACAGCATTTAAAAAGTTAGTTACTCTATAAAGTGAAAATGAGATTCATCAACATTTTACCTAACAATGCACTAAATTTGATATATTGTATTAGGTTCATGAATATGAACTCTATCATATAGTGTATTAGGTTCATGAATATGAACTCTATCATAACTTGATTAACATTTATCTTTGTAAAACCCTTATATAAATTACCATATAGGTGTCGACCATAAACTGAGATAATTTACACCATTATGCTATGAAAGTGAACCTATATCATGCTACTTCATGTACAAGTTATCAATATTGATGTTGGTATATGTTGGATATGCAACCCATGCAATGTAATATTAATATTGATGTGAGAAATTAAGTGGCTACAACCCAACACATTTTGTGGAATGTAATATTAATATTTATGTTAGAAATTAAGTGGTTGCACTCTCACACTTTGTGGTCCTATAAATATGTTTTATAAGATGAACTACAATAATATTGATGGAATTTTTCTTTATTTATTTTTCCACATTGTGTGTAATTTAATTTTTTACATTTATGAGATAAATTAATCATGGTTTTATATCGTTTCATTAAAATTAATCATGTTATTTCATATTAATATAAAGAATGAAATGAGTCATGCTATGTAATTGGTAATAAAATATCATATTTAATAAAGTTGTATTTAATAAAGTATCATATTTATTTAGATATTATAATTTTTTTTGCCACGGAGGAAGTAAAACTTATTTTTCTCGAGGAAAAATCATCTCTTTTTTTCATAGTAAAAAAATTAATATTTATTCATATACAACATGAAAATTACATATTTTAGGTGCACAAAACACTTCAAAAAAGGTCTTACCCCTATTCATACTTGTTAACAAAGTTTTGCAAGAGTAAAAACTATAGCATAATAGAGTTTTTTTCTCTAAGCCCCATAAAAGGAATGAGAAGAAGAAACCTCCATTTGAAGTATTGGTGTATGGGCTATTCGACTATGTCGACTAGACCTGCCAATCGAATAAGAGATATTGGGTCGACTATTGTAGTCGAAAATGTAAGTCGGTTGAAGTATCTTCTAACCGACTGACCCAGGCAGTTAAGTAGTTACAACTTCCTGGTAACTAGACATATAGGAATATAAATAGACAAGCACATGGAGACTCTGATACCTCTATGCGAGAGATTGTATACATTGTACTACATTGCTATATCCTTTAATAAATACAGATGTTTTGGCTCTCACTACTTGTGTATGTCATTTTCTATATATGTGTGTGTGTATCTTCTATGTTTCTTATGTAAGGACTACTGGTAACTCTCCCTAGTTTACCCTAGATTACAACATTGGTTTTGTTTCGGGTAGTTCTAGACCTGGGCATGAAGAAGTATACATATATGTTAACCCTTCAAGACATACATGAATGTTGGGAGTGCAAGTCTAAGAATTACATCAAGAATTATGCCAGAAGAAAAAATATTTCACTCACAAAAGAAAGAGAAATATTCTTCTCAGAAACCCACGAAACATTTTTAGAATCCATCCCTGAAGTGCTATTTTAGTGCATCAAAAAGTCAGGTAATGCTTAATTTGACAACCAACGATAAACTAGGCCTCAATATTACGAATGAAGGGTGAACAAATTTGCATGAATGGTTCAAGAGAGTTGTCAAAGACAATATCTCAGACAATAAAAGAAAAACTTTACACTGAATTGCACGAAGTATTCTTGTGTATTGTCTCTACACTTATTCATATATTCCTCCTCGACAAGGGAGTCTGTGACATTGTTGAATACTGACCTTGACTAGGAATATCATTATGAAATAGTAACTATCAAGAGAGGGAAAAAGAGTGGGGAGGATTTATTGACACAAAGTTCAAAGACACAAGACAATCCTGGGATTATTTTTTGAATAAATGAAGATGACCAGTAATACCGACTTTGAGTAAGTTGGGGTGGTGATGGGGGGTTGGTTGAATTTTTTATATTCCACAAGGAAAATATACCAAAAGTTCTAATTATTGAAGCATAAATGGCATCGAGAGGAAAGCAGGCACACAATAAATCCACTGACATCCAGAGATTAGAGTGAGATAAAATGAAAAAGAAAAGGGAAGAACTTTGTAACTTGTGGAACAGTCAGAAGTCAAATAGAAAAAACGATCGAGGAAGGTAATACTGATAGAGAGTGTGATCATTATGAGTCTAAAATGAATCGACCAAAGATGGAAATAACAACAGTTGTGGTGACCCCCGACAAAAGTAGTGATTTATAGTTTATAGAGGCTAGATTGAGCGCCTATCAACCAAAAGACGAACCTGAAAGAATGGATTATGAAGATTCAATACCATTGATACACACTTCTCCTGCACCAGAAACCAACCTATGAATAAAATAATTCTTCCAACAAAGACTTCAGATCGATGACCAATATGCAAGATTACGGTATAGAACCAACGATCATGGAAACCTACGATATGTGCTCATTGTTGAGCCAGAAAAAATGAAGCCGACAACATGCTCATCCAAATTAAGGATCTCACAGACTCGACTCCCTTGCCAAATATATTATAAAGAGAAGAAATTAGTTATAGTCATGAACCGACACGACTATTGGAGCAACATTTAGTCGAGTATAAAAATCAAAGTTCTCAAACCGAAGAGATACTTTCTGTAGCCAACAAGAAGAACTTATTCCTTGAGTACCACCCATTAAAAGATCAATAAATAAAAAAAGTGACACAAGAAAACCCAACCAAGGATTTGACAACTTAGTAAAAAATTGTGGTAACTCAAAAACCACAAAAGTGAGTACTTCTAAAAAGACAATAAAAATGGGATTTAACCACATCCCCTTGTATGAGGGAGATGAGGACCAAAAACGACACTTCTTTGTGTGTGAAAAATTATGAGATGTCGTAGAAATCACAGATGAAGATAAACATATGGAACAATTCGAAGCTGCCCTCTGACACTGTGCCCTGCCATGGTTTATGAACTTCAGAGAAAATCAAAACCAAAAACATTTAGACATAAAAGATAGTTTTTCTAAGGCTTTTCAAAGTCCAATATGTCACACACTTGGATGCACAAAAGTTAAAATAAATAAAACAAAGACCAGGAGAGTCAGTACGTGAGTATGATAAAAGATTCAAAGATCTCTTAAGCCAAATTCCGACAACAATCGACCAAATCTTGCTAGTTCAGTGGTATGTAACTGGTTTATTGCAATATATTTTCTCGCCACTATGCTTGTATGAAATAATCACCTATGAAGATGCATTACAAAAATAACAGTGCATCGAGTTGGATGACGACGACCCGCCAACTGCTTCGTTGACTAAAAGACTCGAAGAAAAAATAGAGCACTTACAACAAATGATAAAGAATTTGTCCATAAGGAGAGATGAAATTTGGTGCACTTCATGCTGTGAAGAAGGAAATACAAAGGAAACATGTAACCTTAGCGATCAACCACCAACAACAACAAATGCACACAAAGTACAAGCTCAAAAATATTGTAACATATGTGAGTGTTTGACTGATCATACTGTACAAGATTATCCACATAATTTTAAAAACCCTAAGTGGTGCCATATCTTCGAATCTTACAATCAAAAAACATCACAATGTCATTTCAATGCATGAAATCAAGCCATTGTATGAACAATCTATCACACAGAAGCCACCGACCAAGATAACAATTACTCTCGAAGAGATGACTACTACGGTCGAGGTCAAGATCGAGGAGGCCTTGGTTTATTTGGTGGTCAAGGTCGAGGTAGAGGATGACCATCCTGCTATAATTGCTAGAAAGATTACCACATCAATCTAGATTTCCCAATAAAAGATAGAATCAACTTGAAATTCTGCAATATATGGGGTGTCAATGACCACTCATTAGAAGAGTGGCCAATAGTACTCAACAAAATTATGATAAGAAAAAATGTAAATCTTCTACATGCAGTATCAAAAGAAGAAGTGTTGAATTAAAATAATTTAAATATCATCACAAGATCTCGCCCAAGACGAGATATTAATAGTACCACCTTGCATGAACAACAGAGAAGGAAGGATAATTTTTTTCCAAATCCTGATAAAGAGGAACAAATTATGTAATAATCTATGAGATTCTTTAAGAAAAATACTGGAATACATAGTGAAGATATTATACAAGAATTCCTACATCTATTACAGGAAAAACAGTTAGTTGATCAATTTCTAGAACTACTAAATATATTAAAAGAATAAAAAGAAGGACAAAGGCCATCAAAAGCTATCAAGAAACTCTCATATAAGCATAAATATTATGATCCATGAGTCGATGTAGAAATCAATGAGGTATTGAGCAAAAAAGTAGTTGTCAATTTTGGATCTCAAGTTCATATCTTACCCTGAAAAACTTGGATAATACTAGGTCGACTTGCTTTAGCACCAACTATGAACTATCTCAAACTTGTTGATCAAAGGTTGATAGAGACCATTGGTATACTCAAAAACATTGACACTCAAATAATGGGTATTCCAACTCAAGTTGACTTTGAAGTCATCGCCCTAGTCGTGGGGATGTCAACATATGCAACACTTTTTGGTCGACCTTGGGGTCGAAAAATTAAATCAAATATCTCTCTGGAAAAAGATATAATAAAATTAAAAGGCGATGGAAGAAAAACAATCATTCCCTTGGATCCAAAAGAAGGAAAAACATGGAATGAATCATGGGATGAAGACCAAGAGGGTCAATGCCTATATCAAATAAAAAATGAACAAAGAGATTATGTAGAACCAACTGCACAAGGATAAATTTTGAGAGAATATCCCATGTTGGCTGGACATAATTCTGCCTCCTCTATATATAATTGGAAAATCAAGAATTACAAATCACACACAAAAAATTGTTGGTTCATTGAAATCATCCCAAAGAATCCCATAACATTATACTCAATCCATGCAGTTCCAATAGAATATGAAAACAAAATTCGATAGAATCCCAATCTCATACCGACTAAAAGTCGAATAAGCAATCCCTTACAATATAATGAACCCCATACAACTTCGACACATGTTGAAGAAGTGTTGGAATCCAATGGAGAGAAAGGAAGGACACAAAGCCTCGTGGAAAGCTTCACAGACCAAGCTACAAGATGGTGGGAAAAACACTCCCCCATATTACAAACATGGACGATCGTGTCGACATATTTAATACAAATTTTTGGAGACCAGAAGCTACCCAAAGTGGTTGATATCCCCATTTTCAAGATTGGGTATGATCCAATAGAGAATATTCATTGATGCGAAAACGACTGGAAAATGATAGGTTACAAAGATGAAAGGGTATGGACCCACATGTTTCCAAGAACATTAGATGAAATACCAAATAAATGGTATAAGATTGAAAAATCTTGCGGCCATACGTTAAATTGGGAGGAAATTAAAGAAAACATTATGAAAGACTTTGAATTTAATCCAGAAGAGGAACACTTGAGAGAAGCATCATAGGAAATCATAATATTCTTAGAAAATTCGACACCATATGCTTAGAAAGAAAAAGGCAAGATGAAGATGGATTTAGGATCGAAATCAAATTGCAATCTTGTATCAATGGAAAACAAGGATGTCTTGACAACACGAAGACTCGACATGGAAAATATAAGGTGTCCAGGACAAAGCTTTAAGTGGAAATAGGACCACCCAACATTGCAAAACCATGTGAAATCAATATTAAATATAGATACAAAACAAAAAGAAGATCATGAATAGCTTGAATTCCCAAAAATATTTACAAAAATCGAAGAAGGGGACCATTATCTTGACAAAGAAAAACCACCAAAATGCATGGAGTCCAAAATTAAAACCAAAGAATTTGACATATGAAACGACGATCGCCCAAAAATGGTATGAATAGGTGATTATTAGATCGACAAGAAAATCGATGACATAATCAACCTGTTAAAAGAATATCAAGACATATTTTCCCGTGACTACAAGGAATTGAATGGACTTGTAGAGGAAATGGGAGAGATGAACATCGAACTCATTCCAGGATCAAAGAGAATAAAAAAATAACCATACAAACTAGCCCATAAATATAAGTTGTTTGTTCAAAAAGAGATCAAAGGAATGCTACGAGCAGGTATAATTTACCCTCTTTGCACTCTATTCGTCACCTTGTGAGCAAATTGAGAGTGCTTACATGCCCTCTTGGGCTCTGCAGAGCATGACAGCTGTGAGGTAAAAGGTTAGAAAAAGAAACTACAAAGTTATAAACAAGAATTAAACAAAAACCAAATGAAACTATGAGCATATAAAAGAAATGAAAAATAAATACAAATGGACCGATATCACCAATGTATAAGCTGATCGTATTGATGAAATCCAAAGACACACAATGGAGAAAGAGGACTTGGGTCCCTTCCCTCTCCAATGGAAGGCTCTTGAGGCCCTCAACTGATTGCTCTCCTTACAATGAAAAGATGAAGAATGTGGGTGAAAGAACTCCAAGCTTATCCACTCTAGTGAGAGATGGAAAGCCCTATGAAATGGTGTTGATTATGTCTATTGTCAAAGAATGAGTCCCTAGCAATCTTAGCAGCATAACAACACAAAGAATTCCTTGAGAAAATGGTGGTCATTCATGGCTTTTTATAGCCAAGCATTGGGTTATTATGCAACCTCTTTTGAATGTGAAAAGGGGCTCTTTAGGGCACAATTAGGTCTTTGACCAGCCCACCATGAGGATTGAGCTCGGATTTGGTGTCAAATCGACTTGGGAGCCGATCCATTAGTGGTTGGGAGGCCGACCAATTTCAATAAATGCGTTGTTTAGTAGGCGCGCGGGTTTTTCGCCCAACAACCGCGCCTTTTTCACATATGCGCGCTTTGTACGATTATGTTATGCGCATACGCGCGCGCACCCAGATGATGTAAAGCGCCTTTCAAATTTTTGGTCATTTGTATAGTTTTTGGACCATTTTGCAATGCTGAGGAATTAATCTTGTGCCATGAATGGCTTTTTCCTGTTTTGACAATGCGGAGTTCCTATCGCCATGTGCGGACGAAATTTCAGTGATAACAGATGCCCCCTGATGGATGAGGTTAGGAGCAAAATGTATAGCCGAAATCCATCAATGTTTCTTTTACTGAGACTGGTGTTGTAAGGGAGAGCAAGAGAGGGACCATGTAGAGCAATCCTTTGGAGAAGAAAGGAACCGGTAGAACCCGACCTTCCATAAGGTGTGTATCAATATACAAGTGTGTACAAACGAGGCGGGCATGCCCCATGCTCGTGTGATGTAACTCTGAAGAAAAAAATGTCTGAAGTGTTGATGTAGACAACTGCAGTGCCCTCAAGGGCGGAATGATAAAGGCAGAAGACAATTCTGCAAAGGAACATACTCTGAACCAGCGGTAATGGTCGTGGAAGTAAACAATGACGGTGATGTGGGCATTGATGGCCCTACCAAGTCTAGAGGTCTTCGACAACTAATGATAAAAACTGCAATAGTCACAAAGTAAGACCCACCGCAACATGAGAAAGTGTTGGCGTCGAATGTTATGGGGGTCAACGACATTAGGGAGCAATGGTGTCTCCCCCTGTGTCGTCCGAGATCTCTCATTGAATGGGAAATGAGAATCAAGATACTGTCGCCCTTTTGGAAAAGTGTGTTGATGTCAACAAAAGGGGGATGTGACTCCCAGAAGCAAAGGGCTTCATGGAATCTACTGTGGTGAGGAAGTGGCAGAGGTACATGGACGAATTCAAGAAGTGGGAAGACTCAAGACTTCCCTTGGCTGGAGAATGTATGAGACAAACAGTGGCCGCAACCATGTGACAAGGTCGAGTGTCAGGGGGACGCCAAGACCGAGGATAAGTTGTGCCAGAGGTGGGACAAGGTGAACAAATTCAGAGGGTATAGGTAAGTGATCTAGGTAGTACTCTGAAGATATAGACGATGCCGGCGAGGGTAAATGAGAAGTAATGTGCCAAACAAGGGTGACATGGGTTGCGTGTGGCCAAAAGGAAAGTAGGTCGCCAACGGTGATGACAAAAGTAAATAACTGGAAAGAAAGGCGTTTGTACAGTAAATAATAAATAATTTTGGGAAAAATGTACAAATATAGAAACAGGTGCCCCAGTGTGAAATGAGTGCCCCAGGGAGGGAAAAAATTTCTTGGAAAACGGATGAAGGGTGGGGGCCCCATTGGCGAGTTTGTGTATGAGGTAGGTGAAATGAAGATAGGTTCGCAGATGGGCAAACTGATGGTGGATGAAATGGAGGGTTCATGATCCTGTGGATGTGCAGGTAAAAAGAACTGAAGCATAAAGTGATGATCTGGGAGTCTATGTGGGAAAGCTAGCAAAATGAGGAGAAGGAGTATGTGGTTGATCTGCAACATGATGAAAGACTATGGACTCCCATCCCTAAAGGGTAATGAAGAACAACATGAGTGTCATAAGTGCAAAAAGGTGCTATGAATGAGACAACTCATGTGGGTAAGAAAGCTACCGAGTACTAGTACCGTAGATGCAAAATAGAGGTGTGAGTACTGCAGAGCCGGGAATGGGTATCTTAAAGGCCAAAATCAGGGGGTGTGACTGGGAATGTAAATGCAATACAGTGGGAGAGACTACATGCCAGTGCTGAGTATATACCTGAAGGAATGATGTGGAGAGAGTATGATCACGTACCTGCACAGAGAAACACCAAATACCCAAAGTGAACAATATCTGAAGAGAATAACAAATATGAACATGTATTAGATAAATGTGACAATGCGCATGCGTACTTGGTCATGATATGAAAAAAAGGGCGCCCCGGGGGCTCAGGATGGAAAGTGGCCCAGGAACAGCCATGATGTAGGTGGCAGGACGTTGATCCCGTGGCTGAAGACGGTTCGAAAAATGGACACCATGGGCTCCCGGAATGGTGAGTGGAAGTTTGGCAAAAAGGCCTATATATAGCTGTAGGGCCCACATTGCCACCTGATTTGTACCTACTGCTACAGTGAGTTTCCGAGTAGATCCAAAGGAGATTTAGTGATTCCGATAGTACGAGGTATCCGATCGACGACGTGCGAGTTTCAGGTTAGTGGTCTGATCATCCTGCATAGAAATAGGTTTCCAATTTTTGGGCAGGGTAGGTATGGGGGGTCGTACGGGGGGTTTGGGGGGTTTTTTGATAGGGTGTGGGCCCCAATGCGCGAGCGACTCAGTGGAAGGCACACATGAGTGTGCGCCTGTACACTGAATAAGCGCGTGTTAATGCGCGTGTGTAGGAAGTTAAGGCGCTCCCTAGGGGCGCGCCTGTGGGGTAGACAGGCGCACATGAGTGCGCGCCTGTGGGGTGAACAGATGCGCTCACGAGCGTGCCTGTGAGTATGACACGCACGCCCTAGCGCGCGCCTGTATTGTGAACAGGCGCGCACACATGTGCGCCTGTAGAGTGAACAGGTGCGCATGTGTGCGCGCCTGTGGGTGATAAAACCGCGCCTTTGAGGCAAGGTTTCAGGGTGAAGAATTATCTTATTTTGATGTATTGGATGATTGCCTAAGCTAATATAGGAATCTGGGCTGTGTGCAGGTAGCGAGCAGTGATCATGGATGTGCGGTGGCGTGAGCGAGACTGGTCACAGCTACGAGAGGCTGTGGCCAATGCACCACCGGCAGTTCGAGTGGCAGTTCGAGCGGCTTTAGCAACCAGTGGGTTGCTAAAGTTCTTTGAGTGCCCGTTGATACGGGCACAAAAGTATTTTCTTCAGTTTCTGATCGAGATGTGGAGCCCAGATCAGCACTGCTTCCTCGTACGAGGAGAGCAGATCCCCTTCATTGCGGTGGAGGATGTCTACTTCTTGACGGGGCTCCCCTTCCGGGGAACACCGTTGCCGGTAGATCCTGTGCTGCCGAGAGACACTCATCTGCAGACCGTCATCGAGCAATATTGCTCAGGCGAGCACTACATGACCGGGACGTTGATGAGAATCAGTGGGATAGATGCCCTGCTGCATCATTGTATAGCAGCGATGATAGTTCGGGTGTATGGGTCCCGAGCGACCCACCGTATTAGTGGTGGTGAGCTGATTTTGATGGAGAGGGTGGTGGTGGGCCATGAGCGGTTCGCTTGGGGTCTGACCTTGCATGCGCGGATGATCGCGCAGCTGGACCGTTGTCGGTCCACAGGCACCGGGGAGTTTGCATTTGGCTCCATCCTGGTGGCCTATTTCTTGGAGAGGGTGCTGATGCTGCGCTCAAGGGTTCTACTAGAGGCACCAGGGGTACGAGATCCACGCTTGAGGTGGTGGTCTCTGATTTTGGTTCGCCATGGTGGTGGCGAAGGTGGGCACTACTTTACTGCGCAGGCAGCGCAGATATGGTGGCAGATGCCGCAGGTTATACTCTAGTTCCCCTATGCTGGGGTGGACTTCCGGGGGGACCCGGACATAGTGTTGCCTCCTGGGGAGGTGTTTGATCACAGAGGTATGTTGTGTATTGTATGTTGTGATTTACGTTGTGTTTTTTGATATACCAGTTCATATGTATAGGCACTGATACGATCTGATGTTTGTTGTTTGGTGTATGTGCAGATTTGGCACCTTGTGGGCGCGAGGTAGAGTTATATAGAGCGCTAGCTCAGCGAGGGAGGGAGATACCACCACGTGGTGAGAGGCGTCCACATGATGAGGCTGCTGGGGGACCAGCAGAGCCTGGGAGACCAGCGCAGAGGCGTCGTTTTGATGACCCTGGTGCGGGGCCATCGCATGCTCCTCCGGCGGCAGCCGGAGGTGATTTTGATGACATACACCGTCGGTTAGAGATGGTTTTGCAGGACGTGCCTGAGGGCATGTGGATCCATATCCAGGACGAGAGGGTCCTGGAGCAGTGTATTGGGCTATCGCCACCATGGTGAGGGATAGTGCGACGAGCAGCTGTGCTCACCACGATGACTAGCGGGCATCTGTCGCCTGAGTAGGGGGGCCTGCGGATGTTCCACCACCACCGCCTGGGGATGGTAGGGGTGGGCCACCACCTCCTCCTGAGGGAGGGGCAGTTGGGGGTGCGATAGAGGCACCCTGATTGTACCATGTATTTTGTATTCAGTTTTGGATAGGCTGGTGAGCCGATGTTTTGTACCGATATGTGGCACGGGCCGGAGGGCCAATGTATTTTTGCTGTATACAAACATTCAGATGGCCTGAGAGGCCCACATATATATATATATATATATGAGTATACATGTTTTGGAGATCCAAATGTGGTTTACATGTGTTTTTTTTGTTGATGATGATGATGTGTATTCTATCGATATGTTGTGACAGGATGTATGAGATGTTTATGTATGTGTAGCTTGATGTGATATATGTCAATCTAACACCATGTTAGCTATTTCATCTGTTGTTTGATTCAATTCTCTTGGAATATGTGTAAAGGTAATGGAATCAAAATGTCGAGATAATAATCTAACCTGCAGGTATTTGCGAAAGAGGCACGGATCGCGTACATGGTACTCATTGTTGAGTTGGAGAACGACTAGTTGTGAGTCGAGGAAGACGCTAAGGTGACGAATATGATGACATTGGGCGTTGGCCAGGAGGCCAATGACAACAGTATATTCGGCTTGGTTGTTGGTTGCTGGCCCCAAACATATGCCGTTTGAATGCAGCATTTCATGTGATGGGGTGTAGAGAGCCCAAGCAGCCGAAGCGAGATTTTGTGTCCAACGGCTGGCGCCGTCGGTGTAACCAATGTGGTAAGCTGGTGGAGGAGTCATCTGTCAATAGCACAAAGGATAGTTTAGTCGTGGGAAAAAATATTAAAAACGCTAGAAAAGAAAATAACCTAAAGTAGCATGACTACATTCAAGCATAAAATTTCTTGAGGTATAACCCATTGACAGGTTCTTTGAGCGAGAGGCCTTCGGGGGAGGCCAGGATGTATGCGCCTTTGGTGAGGCAATGTTGAATGATGTAAGGGCCATGCCAAAGTGATTCAAATTTTCCGTGGCCAAAGGTATCATGAGCGATATCATAGGCTAGGACAAGGTCACCTTCGCGAAATGATCGAAGGTTGACATGGCGATCAAAGGTAGCCTTGGATCATTTTTTAGCTGCCTTGTTGTTCTGTAATGAGGATCGACAATCTTCATCCAGAGACTCCAAGTTCAGCAAGCACTGCTCCAGTGGAGCAGTGTCAGGTAAAAGCTCAATTGCGGTGCGAAGGGTGGGAATTTCGCACTCGATGGGAAGAGTTGCCTCGACCCCATGGACTAAATGAAATGGCGTGAAACCCATAGCGGTATTGACTGTCGTTCGATAAGCCCATAGCGCGGAAAATAACATATGATGCCAATTGGTTTTATGTTTATTAACCGTGCATTGTAACATGGTCTTGAGGACTTTGTTCACTACCTCAACCTGTCCGTTTGACTGAGGGTAATATGGTGAGGCAAACTCATGAGAGAAGCCTAACCGAGATGAGATTTCGACGAAGATTGCATTCTCGAAGTGTTTCCCATGATCGAAAATGAGTTGGAGTGGTACACCAAAACGTGATATGACGTGGTTGAAGAAAAAATGCGTTGTAGTGTCAGCGGTGTTGTTGAAAGTGGGCATAGCTTCGGCCCATTTGGTGAAGTAATCGACCGCGACAACAATGTATTTGTGACCATTGCTAGAGGGGGGATTACAAGTCATGAAGTCAATGCCCCATTTACAAAACAGGCCTGCAGTAATGACAGGGTGAAGAAGAGCGGGGGGAGCGCAGGCTTTGTTGGCATAGAGCTGACATTGCTCACATCGTTTCATGGCATGAATGCAATCATGGAACAAGGTAGGCCAAAAGTAACCGACCTGGATAATATTTTGAGTCGTGGATAGACCCGAAAGATGGCCCCCACATGCGCTGCTGTGGCAGTCGTTTAAGACTCTGTCGACCTCGTCAATAGTCAGGCAGCGACGAAGGATGGTGTCAATGCCCCATCGATATAGGATGTCGAAGATGAGGAGATAGCGGGGGGGCTGATGGCGAATGCACCGATGATCATCTCGTGATAGGTGGTTACCGAACTTTTGAGTTCACAGGTAGACGAGAAGGTTGCCATACCAAGGATCATCGGAAGCGATGTAAAAGAGATGTTCGTCAGGAAAGTCAGTGTTGACGGGGGCACTAGGTGTGTCAGAGGGGAGGGCCATGACAAGTTCGGAGAGAACAAGGGCCTTCTTACTCTTGGGTGTTGAGACCTTGAGGTTGTACTCCTGAAGGATAATGATCCATCGAGCAAATTTTCCGTTAACTTGGCGACGGCTGAGCAAGTATTGCATAGGGTTGGAATCTGCGACGACCTTGGTGGTGTGAAGCAGAATGTAATGGCATAGTTTCTGAACTGCAAGAACAACTGCAAGAGAAATTTTCTCTTCATGTTTGTACTTTAGGGGTGGTCCTGAGAGGTTATTACTAATGTAGTAAATGATGTGTTCACGATTGTCATCTCCGATCTGGACGAGGACGTTGGCTACTGATACACCTGATGCTGATACGTAGAGAATGTAGTCGTGATTGTAGTCAGGTGCACTGATCAGAGGTGCATTGGAAAGTGATTCTTTAAGATCTTCAAACGACTGTTGGGCATAGTCGTCCCAATGAAAAGGGATGTCGTGATGTAGTAAGCGAAGGAAACCATGTGCGCATATGGCGTAATCAGGAGCAAAGCGTCGGAGGAAGTTAGCTTTGCCCTGTAGACTCTGCAGTTGTCGTAAATTCCTAGGAGGAGGAAGTTCAGTGATGGCTTGGACTTTGAGGGGGTCCACGGTGATACCGCTTTGTGAAATGATAAAACCAAGGAGGTGCCCTGTGGTGACACAGAACACACACTTGAGAGGGTTCAAGCAGATGTTGTACTGACGACACCGTTGAAAAATGATTCGTAAATCATCGAGGTGTTGGGTGTGTTTCTTCGATCGAGCAGTGAGATCGTCCAAGTAGGCGAGAATGATTGCAGCCAGATCATGAAAGATGTATGTCATAGCCCGCTGGAAAGTGGCACCGGCAGTTTTGAGGCCGAAGGGCATGACACGATATGCAAATGTACCCCACGGGGTAATGAATGCAGTTTTATATTGATCGGCTGGGTGGATTTGAATTTGGTTGTAGCCAGAGAATCCGTCCATAACAGAGAGAGCCTCATGGCCGACGCATTCATCGATAATCTGATCGATGAAAGGCGTTGGGAAGTTGTCTTTGGGACATGCGTTATTGAGATCGTGAAAGTCGGTGCAAACACGAATAGTGCCCTATTTTTTGTCGACGGGTACAGGGTTGGAAACCCACGAAGTGTAAGCGATGGGGTAAATGAACCCGGTCGTGCGTAATTTGTCAATTTCGGCTTTGATAGCCGAGGCCTTGGCTGGGTGTAGCGGTCGTTGTTTCTGGCGAACTGGTGTGATGTCGGGCTAGGTGTCGATGCGATGTTCGACGATAGAGGGGTTGAGACCAGGCATCTCCATGTATGACCAGGCAAAGATGTCCCTAAATTCCTGGAAGAGGGATTTATATGCGGAAATTTCCTGAGGAGTGCAAGCAGCTCCAATGATGATTTCTTCGACGATGCCCGGTTTAATGGAAATGTCGATTTTGATGGTGGGGGAAATGTTGGCCAAATTACCTTCTTCAAAAGAATCAGGTGCAGGAATGGGATTGTTGAACCAATCGATAGTCCCTGATGGGATAAAATCTTTGGTTTCGACTGCGTAAACGGGATTGTAATTAGGAGGCATGAGAGCGTCCTGTGGAAGGAAGAGAGCACGATGATGTAGTGCGTCCCAGGGAGAATCCGGGGATTGTAGATCTTCCAGTATTTCTTCATCACATTGGAAACGACGAAAATATAATGGATCATGAGGAGTGATCTCAGTGACAGTGGGGTTGCCCCCTGCTGAAGGAACAGAGGGGGTAATATTGTGAGAGGGTGAGGGTTCACTTGACATAAACCATATATTGAAGGACTGAGGAGTACTCGCGGTGGTTGGGTGTAGAGTCTCCGTAGAGGAATGGGTAGGAGAGTTGGGGGGATTGCAGGGTAAATCCTCCGAGACGTCATTTAAAAACCATGGAGGTGTAGGGAGTGCCTCGGGCTCGGGAGAAATGACGTGTTGATCTGCCAGTGGCGAAGTCAGGTCAATTACCTCTACTGGTCGGTGCAGTAGGGCCAACTGACGTTGCTGATATTCGATGTTCATCGGACACTGGTATGTAAAATGAGCCAGGGAATCGCAAAGAGAGCAAGGGCATCGCATGCGTTCATTGACTGAAGTAGTGACATAGCGAATGTCAGTGAGAGGTGTTGTGGATAATGTAGTAGGGCGTGGGTTGTTCTGAAAGTCACGGCTTACGATGGCTAATGCCTGCCGGAAACGAGGTAGTGCTGGACAATGATGGGTGTAATGGCCATACTCAGAATAGATGGTGTTGTAGGAAAATCTGCTTGCGGACAAGTAGATTGACCTCTAGAGCTTGACCTTAACCCTAGACAGAAAAATGCTTAACGTGGACACTGAATTTCCTTCAAATCTATCTAAACTAATACATGAGAAGGAAGGATGATAGAAGTACCTGTTATCAACGTTTGTCCCTGCATGCTCTGAGTTGCGCTCCAATCTTATGCTCCTCGCTGAGTTCTGTGGGCAAAGAAAGATACGACCACTTCCTACTCTATTGATATTAGCTTGAAAACTGATCTACCATTAAATGATAAGTTCATGTAACATCAGACACA